>NLAL01000122.1:0-52501 GCA_002374735.1 Metschnikowia sp. 13-106.1
GATACTGAGCAAAGCCAAAAGATTGTTGATGTTATTAGTAAAATGACCAATAAATTGCTCCTTGACACTGAAACGTTTGCTGAGATGAATGGTATGCTGTTTTTTTGTGACATAGTTTTTATGGCACTAAACTTTGCGTGTGCCACTTCTTAGGGTTTCATCACACTTCTGTTGATAGTGTTGGGGCTCGGTGTTATTAGGAAGAAAAAAAATTTGCTCACGCATAGCGCTTTTCGTCATCATTCCTACATGTTTACAGGCTTTGATAAATAACGTGGATTCGAGTGCCAGTGTTTTGAACGCGACACACACCTAGATCTGCATCTCGCCAATGGCTCCATTTCTGTCAAAGAATGACCTGTCGCGGATGTAAGGATCCAAGCCAATAGACTAGAGAGTATAATGTAGTATAGTATAGTGTAGTATAGTAGTATAGTATAGTAGTATAGTATAGTAGTATAGTATAGTAGTATAGTATAATGTAGTATAGTATAGTAGTATAGTATAATGTAGTATAGTATAGTAGTATAGTAGTATAGTATAGTAGTATAGTATAGTGTAGTATAGTATAGTGTAGTATAGTAGTATAGTATAGTGTAGTATAGTAGTATAGTATAGTATAGTATAGTATAGTATAGTGTAGTATAGTGTTATAGTAGTATAGTATCATATGGTATAGTATAGTATAGTGTAGTATAGTATAGTATCTTATGGTATAGTATAATATAGTGTAGTATCTTATGGTATAGTATAATATAGTGTAGTATAGTATAGTGTCTTATAGTATAATATAGTGTAGTATAGTATAGTGTCTTATGGTATAGTATAAGTAGTGTAGTATAAGTAGTGTAGTAAAATAGTATAGTAGTATAGTATAGAATATAGAGTATAGTATAGTATAGTAGTATAGTATAGTAGTATAGGATAGTTTAGGGTATAGGATAGTTTAGGGTATAGAGTATAGTATAATATTAAATGGTCTAAAAGCTCTGTAGTAAACCACTGTAGCCTGTTTCTTCTAATTCTTCTAATTCTTCTGATTCTTCTGATTCTTCTGATTCTTCTGATTCTTCTAATTCTTCTGATTCTTCTGATTCTTCTGATTTTTCTGATTCTTCTACTCTTCTAAATCTTCTAAATCTTCTAAATCTTCTAAATCTTCTAAATCTTCTAAATCTTCTAAATCTTCTAAATCTTCTATTTGTATATTTCCATATTCACTCTACGTGATATTCAGTTTGTAATATAAGACTCTGGCTGCTTCTGTCATAGTGCCATATTGGTAATCTCTATGACCTCATATTGACTGGTCTATTAGAATGTACTCTTCTACTGTATGAAAACACCATGCTATACTCTCACGTTGATACCTTTCATAGCATCATATGCATTATAGTCATTATAGTCATATTCTTTTGTTGTCTAATCTTAGCGTCGGTCTTGTGCTAGATCTTGGGCTGCGTCAAGTCTCGGCTGATACCCTTGGCTATGTGTCTTGCGAAAGCCATGGTGGTGATCATGGGATTTGCTCCCAGCGCTGTGGGCATTACACTGGCATCGGCAACATACACGTTATCACACTCAAAGAGCCGGCCACGCACATCACACGCTCCATCACCCGAACCCTTTCCGCTCATACGGCACGAACTCATCTGGTGTGCAGACCCGTACCCTGCTCCGTAGCTGGACAACGGCATGTCGGCACAATGACGCCTGTACTTCTGGTAGTCTGCGTCCGAGATGTGTCTGTCATGTTTTGGCTTCAGACTGAAGAAGCGGCCTGCCCTCCAGTGGGGATGGATGAGCTCCACGGCTCCCTCGATGTAGGCCACGTCCATGGCAATCAAGATGGCCTTGTTCATACACTCGCGGTCGAACTTGTTGATGACATAGTCCACCTTCAACGAGCCCTTGGTCTTATCGTAGGTGACGGACCCCGAAGACGTATCTCTGGTCAAGAGAATGAAGGCCGACGTGCGCTGGTACTTCATCAAATCCTGCCGGATCTGGTCACTGGAGTCCCAGGGAAGAAAAGCCGCCTCGATGGCAGGAGAGTGCACCAACGTCTCCAACTTACAACCATGAGCACGGCCATCCAAATCCTCGACCTCCGAGCAAACTGCAGTCATGATAGAGTGGTTGAAAGGGTCAGTTTTGGGCTCGTCCCACACGGCAAATAACGTGGTGATGGGGTGGAGTTTGAGGTTCTGCCCTATGTGTTTGTTTTTAAACCCACTCTTTTGCAAGAGTATAGGCGTATTAAGAGACCCTCCACTCAACACGTACTTCTTGGGGCCCTTGATGTTGAAACGCTTTCCTGTACGGATATCCACACACTGTAAACCTATGGCCACATTCAACTTGTTGCGGAGAATTCGCTCCACCAACACCTGGTCCATGAACTGGGCACCATGCTGCGCTGCATCCTTGAGCCATAAGTCCATAGAGCCCTGTTTGATGCCCCACTTGCACCCCAAATGACAAAATCCACACAGATGGTTTTCATGGCCACCGGTATTCTGCGGAATCTCCTTATGTTTATAGCCCAACTTGGCTGCTCCATCAAGAAGCACCTGGTTCAGCTTGGAGTGCACGATATGGTCAGTGGATGCACCCATCTGCTGCATGACATAGTCAAGGCACGAGTCAAAGTCCTCCGTGGCTGCAAAATCCACACCGTGGTCCGCATACCATTCTTGGCGCACCTTGAATGGAGGCTTCAAGCACGCAGACCAGTTGACAGTGGAGCCTCCTCCGAACGTCAGGCCGGCCAATAAGATGGTCTGCGAGTTTTCCGTGGAAATCACACCTCCCAGCTCGTACAAGTTCGCCATGCCGCCCGCATCATCGAAGTCCAACTCTTCGGGGCGGAAGTACTTGCCTTTTTCGAGAACCAATACTTTGTGGCCTTCTTGGGAGAGTGTATGAGCAGCCACACCTGCTCCAGAGCCGGACCCTATGATCACGACGTCCACGGGGAGAAAGACGTCTCCTATAACCAGGCCCACGCCCAGATCTGAGTTAGACACACCTGAGCTAGACAGACCCAGTTCCTGGATCTGGCCCTGGATCTGGTCCTTAGTTTGGACCTGGTCTACGCCAAGACCAAGAGCCAATCCCTGGTCCTTGAGCTTCTGCATCTCAAACACAACCTGCGACGGCTTAAACCCCTCGTAGATCTTCTCACGCGTCTCGTGCTGCGGATAATCCATGGCCTTAAAGTGAATATCCGGCGCACCGAGCGTGAACGCAGAAAGCGTCAAGCGAGAAAAAAGAGAGAAGATTTTGTTTTTTGCTTCGAGTGGCGAGTCTCTCCACAGGAGAAAAAGAAGGCGTTTTTCCGCAGCCGTCATTTCCAGCACTAATTTGGACGAGCGGGTGAGCGGAAAGGCTAATGTTCTATTGGAAAGAATTGTCATGACGATGTAGAAAAGTTGGCACGATTGACTGGACGATTTGTTGAGGGCGTTGCGGAGAAAGTCTCGGATGGAGGGGTAATCGGAAGGCCTCTGTACTTGCCGACAGTACTGCTGGAGCTCTGTTTCCAGGAGGTGGGGGACGTATGGCCGGAGGGTGTCGGGGGAGACCTCCAGGATGAAGCCATCGGAGATGGCGAGGAAGAGATCGAGGTGCCGTTCTTGGATCTCCACGGGAATCCACATTTTTGGGATAGTATTTAGTATGTGAGTATTGGTTGCGATTTCGAGGCCTTTTATCAATGCGTCCCCACATTGTCCGGGCGCCTGTGAAAAGCGCGGAGTGCGGGTGGAGACGGAGATGACTGCAGATAGCTCTCTGGGGACTGCAGATCATTATTCTATGACTGCATATAAGTATTATATACCGGCATATACCGCTATTCCCGGTTCGTGCGTCTCCCACTTATCTTCTCCCTCCAGTCTTCTTATCAACATAAATCTACATGTTGGTAACTACTGGGTGTAGCCACATTGAATACGTTCTTGGTCATGCTCATTTTTACTGAACCCCTATCGTGTATCGTTGTAGAGTGCACTTTATGCACCTTTCACATGCACTGTCATATGCACCGGTCACGTGCAAGTGTCTTCAGATCACTCCACCCCATTCCCAAAACATCGTAATTCACTCAATATCATCTCATTCCTGCTTCGTTCATGTATTGATATTGCATACCGCTGCTGATCACTATATAATCATTAGTAACAATCAGCAGGCTTTTGCTCCATGTCTCCATACACGACATACCCTTAATAGTCATTCCTTCATCCCATTTCATCCATAAACCCTTGTTGTTTTTTTCACCATGGTTCCTGTTCACCGTGGTTCCTTTCTCATTTCTCTTGGTCGGAGTCCTCGAATGCCTCGACGGAAACCTCCGCCTCGGGCCTGCCCACAATCTCCTCGAACCCCGTATCCGACCTCTCGAATTTGGCCTCGTACTTCTTCAACGCATACTCGTGCGCTCTCCAGGGCCGAACCTCAAACAAGTTGTCGATTCCGTCCAAAGGAACTCCTTTTGTTTCGGGGTAAACAAACCACACCACAATGGGAAACACAAGCGAGCACGCCGCAAAGAGGAAATAGTAGCCGTAGCCGATCCCCGCAAGCGCCTGGCCTGTGAAGTGGCCAATCATGAAGGCCCAAAACCAATTAGAAGATGCATTTATCGATTGCGCCACTGTCCGCACTGATTGCGGGAAGATCTCCGCACAAATCACCCACACCGTTCCGTTCCACGTCATCCCGTAGAAGACCGTCCATATGTAAAGAAGCCCCTGGGCCGTTTTACCTGCGGCGGTGGACCCTGCATCGCCGCTCTCGAGACGTCGCGCGGGGTCTGCTATCTTCACGTATGCTCCAATGTACCATAAACAAAGCGAGCATGGTATGGAGAGGTAGCAGAGGCAGAAACGGCGGCCCAACTTATCCACCAAAAAGAAAATCCAAAACAAAGACGCTGCGCCTTTCAAAATCCCAAAGATACCCGTGGAAAGAAGCCCTGCGTTGGCGCCCTGAACGCCCAACGACTTGAAGATGGTAGGCGAATAGTAAGTGATGGCATTAATTCCGAACCCGTTTTGCATCATGAACAACGACGTCGATAAGAAGAGCCGGTACAAAAGCTTCTTGCTGAAGAAAAGCGCCTTCAAAGGGTCGAAGAACCCTCTTCCGGTCTCGTTGAAATTCTCCTCGATCGACTTGCAGATGTTATCCAACTCATGCACCAGGTACGGATGGTCTTCATCAATATTCCGGATAAATGCCAAGTTGCGCCGGGCTTCCTGCAACTTCCCCTTCGCCACAAGGTAACGAGGAGATTCGGGAATGAAGCAGCAGAGCGCCCAGAAAATTCCACTTGGCACCAATTGAATGGCAAACGGAATGAGCCACTGCTTACGGCCTGCAGGCACATTCTGGAGCACTCCGTAGTTAATCCAGTACCCAATAATTCCGCCCACTTGCCACGAGAGCTCCCAGCATCCCACGAGTTTGCCTCTTATGGCAGCAGGAGAGATTTCCGACACATAGATTGGTGCCAACGACGAGCATCCTCCTATACCGAACCCAGTCAATACACGGCCAGCGTAAATAGCCGCTAGACCGTTCTTGGAGCTGGAAATGAGAGAGATTGCTGCTCCTAACGTCAACAAAAACCCCAGGATGATCAAGCCCACTTTTCGCCCGAAAATCTCCCCGACCGGGTAAAACATTAGACACCCAAAGTAGGCACCTGCCTGGAAAACAGAAACGACATTTGCTTCCACGGTTGCTTTAGCCCCTGCAGACATTTTGTCGAGGCCAAACTCGCTTTGGAAAGATGCCAAAGACACGGTTCCTCCAATGAAGCCGGAATCATATCCAATAATCACGGCTGCAGACGCAGCAGTAAGTGCAATCAACACTATACGGAGATTGTAGATTGCATCGGGGATATCCACGGCCAAGTTTGGTTTTTCAAGCGAGTCAGCAGATTCGGACTCGGGAAGAGGCCGCCGCCAAATACTTCGAAGCATCATCAGGTAGATATATCACAATATTAAATAGGAGTTTTTAGCAAAAGACCAGCTTGCCTATTTTCTGAGATGATATGTATATTCCTGGGACCGAAGGCCTTTTATGGTAAAATAGGGTTGGAGCCTGAAAAAAAATATGGTGTGAAGATAGGAATCTTTACTCGCAGCATGAAAAATGCTCGGCTACTTTCCCTGCTGAGATGTCCTGCGCCTTGACTCATCCATCAGAACCACCTGCAAAAGAGCGACAACAAAGCCGCAAATGCTGAAATTGGGCATAAACACCCGAAAGAATAGAACCTTTGAAGCCAACTTAGTCTTTGTTTTTTGAATTGAGTGGATCTTGATCTAACTTCTGAATGGGCGTTGTTGTGTTTCCCGGCGCGATACCGGGCCTTGTATGCCGGCCGGGGTGCAATTGTTGCAAAAAATATCTTTCACGTGATCCCCCGACAAAAATATTAAGGAGCAGGTACTTTGGTAATTTCAAAAGTCGCTGAATCCTAGCCATCCCTTATGAATCCATCATATTGGTGCATTCCTAAGCGAAAGGTGGGGTGGGTGGGGGCGCGATGTGGGGAACTAGTGCGGTCCGGCCTAGCGGGTGCAGTCTATGACTAATTATCTGCGTGCGCTTATATGTACACTCCCATCAGGATTGAAGTCAAATCGCTTCATTCACGGTAATCCAATCGATTCAAAGATCGCACTGTTTGAAAATGACTCTGTTTGGGGTAACTTCGGCTTTGGAAGCCTTAAGTATTAAGATGGAGTTGTTGGGCCATCCGTTGCCAATTTGACTTGTGAGTATAAGTACGCTTGACGTAAATTTGAGTTTGACATGGATGATCAATTCAATTTGCAATTCATGTAAGTGTGGCAGCCGGCAGGAAAAATTTTTGCAATTCAGCTCACAAATACCTTTGTGTTCATATGCAAACTCTATGCCGTGAAATGCAAAATTGTAACGTCACCTTCTTAAGAATATGATTTAAACAAGGGCTCTTCCTTAAAACAATCACTTAGTCACATGACATCATTTCCAGTGCAACCGTGTTGCAAAAAAAGTTGAGGCCCACATTTAGAATTCAAACTTAAACCCTTCGTATCTCAAAGAATACCACACTTCGTGTCCTGCAAATAGGCAACTATAGTTTAGCCGCGGGTGCGTAGAAAAAAGTCACCCTTGAAAAAGAATATTAAGGTTAGGAAACAACTCGAGCAAAATAATTTGAGAGAGAGAGGAGCCAAGGGGGGAGGGAGAGATCTTTATATACTTTGATATTTAAAACATTCATGCAGTCATGCGTGTCTATTTGCATATTTCTTGACGGCAGCCAGACAGAAAATGCAGTAGGTGCGTTGAGATCGTGAGGGTGCGTGGCTGCAAATCGCACTGGTGTTACCCTTGGCTTGCTTGTTAAGCAACCCCCTACTTACCAAGAATTTGAACTTTCAGATTCCAAAATTCATGTTTCACTTCTGTTTTATATTCAACAGTCTACACTGTTTTTTTAATGCAATTATATATCAGGGAATGTGTTTTACGGCTGTATCATTAACCCTCACAGTTTGCGCCATGTGACTAGTGCGTGCATCAAGCGACTGCTGTAACCATGTTTCATCGTAAGCTGTAGTTCCAAATGCACGTATTCTTGGCTCTGTTTCAGAAGTGCATTGCTTGGCTGCGTTTCAGACGTACGTTGGCTTGGTTGCTGTTTCAAAAAATGCCGCAAAAATCAAATATATATGGACATCCCGATCCCCTTCCCCCAATACCAGCCCGGTTAATACTTACAAATAATACTCTACTATGGTTGAAAATATCAGTATTCATACCTGATACTGGTTGAATATTTCAGTCGTCGCACCTTGATACTAGTTCAATATCTCTTGAACTTTTTAAAGACAATGGTCTTCTGCATAAAGTTGGTTCATGGTTACTTTTTTCCTTTTGATCTGGCCGTTCAGTTAAGCTTGTGAGGTTGTGATACTGCTGCTTAGTTACATTTGTGTCTGATTATGCATTGTGGTAAAAAAATCTGATTGTGTACATGATAAAAGAAGTAATAATGGACTTGCGTGATTATGTGACATGTACCACTCTTAGCAGCGTTACTTATATGCTCATACTATGTCTGGTTTTACGCGAAGTCCGAAAAACGTGGAGAACATTTAGCGTGGTTTTTGTTTTGTTTTTTTTTTTTGGGGGGGGGAGGGGTTATATTGTTGCGAGCCGCATTGTCTCGCGCGCGACATGCTAGCCTACTCATCCCATCACGAGCATGCAATTTCTTCGTGGTTACTCCTCAGATAGTGACGAAGACGACACCAAGAATTACGAGAATTCTTCAGAAGAGTCTGAATTTCCAAAATCTAAGCGGCCTGCCCACAACCCGCCAATCGCTACAGGTGCTTGCAGCCTACCTTACCAGGACATCACACCGTCAACCTCCACTACATCACAGGCCTTACCTCCTCTTGATCCGAAATCGTTCGTCACATACTCCGAAGAATACAGCATGAACAGGCATAAAAAAGTGGGGGCATTTGTGTATATCCCGTGGCTTCCAAGCAAACAAATGCAAAAGAAACTCCGCCAAACCTGTGACTTGGCGCTCCGGACGCTTCGGAACACAGTTCCCGACTTTGAAAAGCGTTTCTTATGGAACAGCAACCTCTCCAGTAGA
Organism: Metschnikowia sp. 13-106.1; assembly: GCA_002374735.1. NCBI lineage: Eukaryota > Fungi > Ascomycota > Pichiomycetes > Serinales > Metschnikowiaceae > Metschnikowia > Metschnikowia sp. 13-106.1. The sequence goes on from NLAL01000122.1 coordinate 8,687, forward strand.
GCAGTGTTTCATGGAAAGTTCGGCCATACCAACAAAAATGCCATCAATGCACTCCACACGACGCTATTTCCCAATCTATTCGGGCCTGCCCATCTATTGCCGCATATCGCCAAGAACCTTGAGCGGGCAACAAAAGCAATCCAAGTTCCACCAAGTATGATTTCGAACCAAGCATCCAAACTCGATGCCTTGTTGGGATCGCGGAAGTTACAATTTGCCTTAGATCCACAGATCACCCTCTTTCAGCTGTCCAAAACATCAGCCGTGTTCTTGGGCATAAAAGTCAAGAAGTTCATGAACAATTTGGAGAACCCAAGGGAGTTAGTTAAATCAGAAAATGAAGACTCAGAATCCAAATCAACTGACTCGATTGGGCTCTCCATGTCGTTAGAGGCTACAGATGATTCGTCCCCAAAATCTTCATCCACACTGTTAGAACACCAGTACCTCGTGGAGCTCACCAGAGCAGTAGGCACCCAAGCTGATCTTTTGAAGTTCAATTACAAATGGACGCAATTCTCATCTAATCCCGAAATTGCCCATGATAATTCGCTCATGACATATCACTTGACTCTTTTGGTGTGTGAACCCAAACCCTTGGCCAAACAGCTTCTGTTGTCCGAGCTTAAGCAGATACGCCAGGTACTAAATAAGATTCCAACCAAGGATTTGGAAGGTGCTATGCTCGAAGCCGACCTGATGTTGATCCAAACCAACGACAGCATACTACCCATCAAACTTATCTGAGGTCAACGTTACCAAAAATGTCTAACTACGTACTATTAATTATCAGTGGCCAAGGAGCTATTCGAAATATAGGTCGATATTGGAACTAGAAAATTGAACGCTAGACCAGATAGGGCAAAGGGAACTTGTATAAAGGTCTACGACAGTATGCAGGTATGGAGAGGCTCCAAAATTAATAGCATGAAGGTACACAAAACGTGCTGGAAACTGCTGTGAACGAAGTCATCCGCGGCATATAACCTGGACCAGGAAAGTTGTCTGCGTGAACACGTGACGCGACCCATCACGTGCCGCATGAACCTGGCGGCGCGGCTTCTAGGGCGCCGGTGTCTTCCCAACCCTACAAGATCAACATACATACCATGTTCCGGAAGAACCAAAAACATGCTGAAAAGCAGATGATAGACATCATCAACTCGCGCAACAACATGAACAAATGTGGCGAGTGCGGGTACGATTACCCTACGTGGGCATCGGTCAACCTTGGCATTTTACTCTGCGGGAGATGTGCAAACTGTCACCGGAAGGTGCTCTCCAGAAACGGGCCTGACGGGCGGCCCATCTCATTGGTCAAGTCACTCACTTTGGAGACATGGTCCGAATCACAGCTAGAAAACATGAGAAAAATCGGCAATAGACGCGCCAAGCAACGGTGGAATCCCAAGAAGGTGCCTTTTCCCCACGACGATGACGCCGATTTTTTAATTGAAGAGTACTTGAAGGAGAAGTACGTTGATGGAAAGTTCCGTGATGACAACATTGACGCGTCAGAATACGGTGGTTCGGACTACCTGAACCAATCAGACTATGACAATAGCCTGTCTCGGCAGTCGTCCGCAGGCAACCGCAACCAAGCGGTGCCGAGATTGTCCCACCGGAAGTTGACCACTTTCGAACTGACGCAGTACCGACTGCAGGCACAGAAGATCCGGGGGTTTGGCTACTCGGACATGGATGCCATTTTGGAGAGTTTGCTATTGGCCAAGGGAGACACTAACTTCGCGTTGGACATTTTGGACAACGACGCCAAGGTCAATCCGTCGCTGGAAGAAGTGCCTCCTTCGTTGCCCAGACGGCCAACGCAATCTACCGGCTCAGGAGCTTCAGCAGTCGCCTCAGCAGGAAACTCGACAACAGCAACAACACCAGCAACGAGCTCGGGAAGCGAGTGGTGGAACCAGCCACAGAGTGCAGCCCAAACGGGACAATATTCAGTTGCAGGAGCAGCTCCAACGGGCCAAATTCAAGCGGCCGTGCAACCGGGCCAGCCCCAGATCTACCAATACACTGATGCAGTCACCGGGCAAGTTTCATATGTGGATGCCAATGGCCAGCAGTACTTGGATCCAAACAACCCGCAGCATCAGCAGCTTTTGATGCAGCAAACCAACCCACAATATTTGCAACAGCAAGCCACCAAGCTGAATATTTTATCCCTCTACAACCAGCCCCAACAGACAGGACAGACCCAGCAAGCAGCACAGCCTCAAATGGGGCAGCCTCAAGTTGGCATCCAGCAGACGGGACAGCCTCAGATGAGCATGCAGCAAACGGGACAGCCTCAGATGGGCATGCAGCAAACGGGGCAGCCTCAGATGGGCATTCAGCAAACAGGACAAATTGGCCAGATGCAAATGGGACAGATGCAGACAGGAGTTCAGCCAGGTGCACAACAATACCCAGCATCTCTTGGGCAGCCTCAGGCAATGCAGCAAACTCAGATGTATGGACAGATGACCGGGCAACCCCAACAATTTGGGTTCCAATCGCAGGCCACTGGATTTGGACAATACAATCAGACATACCAGCCATTCAGATGAAGGAATAGAATAATGGTCTATCGATAGACATTCGGGTTCAAATGACGATCTAGACACAGAGACGATGATATTTCATCCAAATCAGTTTCTACTATACTCGTGGATTATTCATGTGTTCCACAATACTGGCTTCACAATTCTGGATGCGCAATTCTGGATGCAATTACTGGATGCAATTACTGGATGCACAATAATGGATGCACAATAATGGATGCAATTACTGGATGCAATTACTGGATGCAATTACTGGATGCACAATAATGGATGCACAATAATGGATGCAATTACTGGATACAAATACTGGATACAAATACTGGATGCAAATACTGAATGCACAATGCTGATTCCACAACCTTCCTCCATTTTACTGCCGCCCCTTTACTGCGTTCCCTTTACTGTGTCCACTATCACAGGCTAAGGTGGATTCATGGTATTCTAGTTTGACGGTACTGAGCAGGTTGAATCTGCATATGTAATCGACGAGCATAGTGTGAGCAACATGGAAGCATCTAGCATTTAGAATACGTATATATTATAGAATGTTCCTACTACAGTTAGATTCTTGTAATAGGCGAAGTGTTTAAAGGGCATTGTTAGGATCAGCAAAGGCTTCATAACTCTGCAGACCACTATCTACAGTAAAACAAAGACTGATGTAGAAAACTATTACAGAGTATACCCATAAAAAAGCGTTGGTATAATTATGGAGTGCATATAGAGGAGAAGTAGAATATAGTACACTATAGAGTAGAATATAGTAGACTACAGAGTAGAATATAGTACACTATACAGGAATGTACACTATAAAATAGAGTACACTATACAGAAATGTACACTATAAAATAGAGTACACTATACAGGAATGTACACTATAAAATAAAGAGTAGTATATTGTTCCACCCACCTTCGGTAGTGCTTTCTCTAGTGAGTAATTTGAACCGCTCCAATTCTAGAAATGGCCAGCAAACACCTTTCACTTATTCTACCACTACACTACAAGAGGACTATTCCACTATCTCTTATACTACCTATACTATACTATACTACTACACTATACTGCCCATACTATACTACCTATACTATAATTTACTATACAATACTACCTATACTACCTATACTATAATATACTATACAATACTATACTACTATACTATACTACCTATACTATAATATACAATACTACCTAGTTTATACTATACTACTATACTATACAATACTACTTAGACAATTTGCAGTAGAGTATATTATTTGTATATTTGAAGAATACAATTTTAGGACGACTAGTTAAATTAATAATGTTTATAAACCATGAGTGCTTGTGTTAAGACTAGTAGTAGTCAGTAGTAGTACTAAGCTAGTAGTCAGTAGTAGTACTAAACTAGTGTAGTACTAAACTAGTAGCAGCAGTGAGTAGGTCCCTCGTGGTGTGTTTTCCTGATTGTTGTGTTTTCCTGGTTCTTGTGTTTTCCTGGTTCTAGGTATTCCGCTTTCCCCCTTTCCCAGCATATGGCTTTTGCTTGAAAAGATAATCCACAATATTTAATCAATCCAAGAAATTGTGCCCGACTTCCAAGTTCATTCTCAAAATTTCCTCGATGTTCCCAAGTCCTTCATATTGAAATACTACCTATACTATACTATACAACTATACTATACTACCTATACTATACTTTACTACCTATTCTATACATTATACTAAACACTATAAGAAAACTATAGCTACTAGTCCACTATACTATACTATACTATACTATACAATACTACCTATACAATACTACCTATACTATACTATACAATACTACCTATACTACCTATACTATACTATACAATACTACCTATACTACCTATACTATACTATACAATACTACCTATACTACCTATACTATACTATACAATACTACCTATACTACCTATACTATACTATACAATACTACCTATACTACCTATACTATACTATACAATACTACCTATACTACCTATACTATACTATACAATACTACCTATACTACCTATACTATACTATACAATACTACCTATACTACCTATACTATACTATACAATACTACCTATACTACCTATACTATACTATACAATACTACCTATACTACCTATACTATACTATACAATACTACCTATACTACCTATACTATACTATACAATACTACCTATACTACCTATACTATACTATACAATACTACCTATACTACCTATACTATACTATACAATACTACCTATACTACCTATACTATACTATACAATACTACCTATACTACCTATACTATACTATACAATACTACCTATACTACCTATACTATACTATACAATACTACCTATACTACCTATACTATACTATACAATACTACCTATACTACCTATACTATACTATACAATACTACCTATACTACCTATACTATACTTGTTAGATTCTGGTTACGTCCAGTACTCTGTTTTGTATGTTTATTCACCGATGGATTCTTAGTAGGTAGGAATCCGAGTACTTATGTAGCTAACCTGTTGGTACCAGAGAAGTGGAGCATGGTGGTTCAACACCCTGTCACGTGGTAAGGTGAATGGATGAGTCCAAGACACGGAGTATGGCGCCTTGGGTGAGTCATTGGCATTTGTAGGCTCGAAAATACTTCAATGGGTAGTGTCTGCCCATGGTGGGTCTACCAATACTATACTACCTTAGTATACTATAATCTATACTGTCTATACTACACTATACTACTACACTATACTGCACTATACTGCACTATACTATACTACTACACTATACTACTACACTATACTACACTACACACTATCTCTTATACTATACTACACACTATCGCTTATACTATACTACACACTATCTCTTATACTATACTACACACTATCTCTTATACTATACTACTACACTATACTACACTATAATACTACACTATACTACACTATAATACTACACTATACTATACTACTACACTATACTACACACTATCTCTTATACTATATACTATGTTGGATTCCGGGCTCGTCAGGTACTCTGTTTACTATGTTCATTCGCCGATACTGAAATACTTTTTGGAGAAAAAGAGCGTGCCAGTTAGCACAAGATCAATAGCACTGAACGCCGTCCCAACATCGTGCGATGTTGTCGAGCGATATTGGGTCTTAGCGTCTTTTATGGCTATTGTTAGGATTAGTCAGTGAGGGCTTAAAATACCTCCATAGGTAAGTCACTACCTGGTGGGTCTAACATACTACACTACACTACACTACTACACTACACTACACTACATTACTACACTACACTACACTACTACACTACACTACATTACTACACTACACTACACTACTACACTACTTTTTATATGCTTTAAAACAATTATGCCTTACTAATACCTTTCTCGTTGATGGTTCCCCAAAGAGAGAAACCAAAGCGGCTTATACGACTTTGAAAAAACCTAGTACCGGAAAAGGTTCCCTAGAACAATGCTAAAAGGCTCCAGAATATTCAAAAAGGTCTTCATGGCACTTTGTGCAGTGATGACTGTGACACGGCGTTTGGGATCGGACAGAGTAGGCTTCATGATGTCACTATATCCAGGGCCCTACTTATGGTGAATCTAACAATGACTATTAAATAATATTAAGATGTATTAAGATATATTAAGGTCTATTAAGGTCTATTAAGATATATTAAGATCTATTAAGAGATATTAAGATATATTAAGGTCTATTAAGGTCTATTAAGATATATTAAAATATATTAAGATCTATTAAGATCTATTAAGATATATTAAGATATATTAAAATGACTTTGATAGCCTTTATATTTATGTCTGTTTGATACTATTTGGTTCTCAAAGAGGAATGTGGAAGGCTCTTTTAGTGTTTGAAGAGAGAAAGTGGTATTGAACCTCTATTAGAGCCCTGGTGATGATGTACAATATTGGAAAGGGTCTTTATTGTATGAACTAGAGTGACAATTACAAATAATTATGGAACCACTGCAAACATTATGGAAAATTGCAAAACGGTCTGGTAAAATTGCAAAGAATTAAGTTAAAACTGCAATAATAATGGATAAATTGCAAAATAGTCTGGTAAAACTGCAATAATTATGGATAAATTGCAAAATAGTCTGGTAAAACTGCAATAATTATAGACCAATTACAAAGAATTATGGAAAAATTGCCCTTCTCATGGCCAACTTATAAATACTTATGGAAAAACTCAACTAATTATAAAAACATTACAAAGAATTATAGTAAAATTTCAAAAAGTCTGATACAATTGCAAAACGTGTGGAAAAATGACAAATAATTATGGAAAAAGCGCAAAGAATTAAGTTAAAATTGCAATAATTATAGAAAATTACAAAGAATTATGGTAAAATTGCAATAATTATAGAAAATTACAAAGAATTATGGTAAAAATGCAAAGAATTATGGTAAAAATGTAACAGTATGGTAAAACGGTACCGAAAAAAGACTGGTGCATATAGACTAGTGATAATATTTAGTCATGCCATCCGTAGTCAAGACTAGTGACTACATATTGTTCACTAACTACTGGAACAGACTAAAGACTATTGAACACATCCAGTCTATTGAGTAGTGAAATACTGAGTGCAATCACTACTAGGGGAAGACTACCACTACTAATTCTGAGTACTAGACTCATGTACTGCGGTGTTAGAATTGCTACTATGATTGAGTGGATTTCAGTATACCATGATCACTGGGTAGACCAATAATACAATGAATATTAGGGTAGTATAGACTTTCATTTACTATGAGTCACTTCAAGTTTCGTTTTACTAGTATGACAAGTTCAAGAATAGGGAAACATTGCAATAAGTATGGAAAATTGTAAAGAATTAGGGAGAAATTACAAAGAATTATGGAAAAATTGTAAAGAATTAAGGAGAAATTGTAAAGAATTATGGAAACATTGCAATAAGTATGGAAAATTGCAAAGAATTATGGAAAAATTGTAAAGAATTAAGGAGAAATTACAAAGGATTATGGAAAAATTGCAAAGAACTATGGAAAAATTGAAAAAGTTTCTGGTAAAACGGCAATCTCCCTATCACTACATATGATAATTTTCAACCTATGTTTTAGTATACATTAATAGAGATATTTAAGTTGTACCTTACAAGACCAAAGTCCTATGTAACGGGTCCACAGCACTTCTTATACTTTTCAGTTCGGCTAAGACCCGCAACTGCCTTATTGTTCAGGTCTGTACAGCCCTATTATTTTTCAGTGGCCTGATTACAACATATCCATGACTTTTCCATGACCTTTCTTCCGTACAAGCTAGGTATTTGTTGACATTTAGGTATAATTTAGTGTATAATTTAGTGTATAATTTAGTGTATAATTTGGTGTATAGTTAGTGTATAATTTGGTGTATAGTAAATGTATAATTTGGTGTATAGTTAGTGTATAATTTGGTGTATAGTTAGTGTATAATTTGGTGTATAGTTAGTGTATAATTTAGTGTATAATTTAGTATATAGTTAGTATAATTTAGTGTATAATTTAGTGTATAGTTAGTATATAGTTAGTATAGTTAAAGCATAGTATAGTCCAGTACATTACGTCCACCATCATGGACAATGTAATCAACACCGAGTTTCCGTGCTCGTCCTGGATCAATTTTGTCTGCATGCGGCTTCAAGCACTTGACAATGGTTTTTCTTTCTTTGGCACTGGCAAATGCAATGATGCTATGCTATACTCTATAGCATTAGTAAATTATTCTCTATGTGTTATTCAATACAACACACTTGTAGATCATCAACGTATAGTTTTGCTACTCTCCACCACTAGTGTTCTTAAATTTACCGTTAGACGTTCAATCTGTCGGTTGCATCCAGTTTGACTCCACAATGTCCTTTTTGGCTGCATTTCTTTGTACAGTTTACACTATTTATGGGACAATATTGGTGAGTAGAGCAAGAAGAAACCCATAAAACGGTTTTTGAGTTTTTTGGAGCCATTTTGAGTCTTTGGGGCCGTTTTTGAGTTGTTTTTTGAGTCATTGGAGCCGTTTTTGAGTCCTTGGAACCCTTTTTGAGTTGTTTTTTGAGTCCTTGGAGCCGTTTTTGAGTCCTTGGAACCCTTTTTGAGTTGTTTTTTGAGTCTTTGGAGCCGTTTTTGAGTTGTTTTTTGAGTCATTGGAACCCTTGTTGAGTCTTTGGAGCCTATCTTTCTCAAAATACAATTTGGAGACCACTTTGCATTCAATTTTCTCAAATATTCATTTACTACTTTTAGTCTAGTTTTTGGATTAGTTTAGCTACAGACTCAACCAAACCTCAAGCTAGACTAACAGTAGTATTAGGCATCTCTAAAGGGTCCCACCATTGGGAGTCGGACTTTGGAGCGTCCCAGGATTTGGAGGGGCACGGTGAAAAGCTTCATGGCAGTACAAGACCAACAGTGGCACGTCTTGCTTGGTACTGTAATATAATATACAGTGTTTTTCAAAAGGATTCAAACCACACTAGCAAAGTTAAACATACCAATAATTCAAAAGCTTCGTCCACCCCTCACTGCTGATATTCTTACCTCTCGAGGGAGAATGGCTGCATATCCTCTAGCTGAAATTCAGAAGAATTACACGGTCAGACTTGGACTGACTCAGGGATACGTCTATCGTCCCCTGGAGGATATCATCCCGGTTGTTAGAGAGCCACAGAATATCAATGTTGATTCTTCTAGAGGCTTTCCCAGGGAACCTCCCACCACAGGGCATCTTTTGGTGTCACTGGTGGGAGCACGTACCGACTCTCCACACCAAATCCCCAAATCTTATGCTGAGGCACAGAAGTCAGACAACTGGATCTTCTGGAAACAGGCATGCAATGCTGACATGAAGGCGCATGAGGAAAACCAAACCTTTTCCCCAGAAATCTGTTCTCCTGATGCCAACCCTTTTCCCCAGAAATCTTTCCTCCTAATGCCAAGCCATTGCCCCAGAAATCTTTCCTCCTGATGCCAAACCATTTCCCCAGAAATCTTTCCTCCTGATGCCAAACCATTTCCCCAGAAATCTGTTCTCCTGATGCCAAACCTTTTCCCCAGAAATCTTTCCTCCTGATGCCAAGCCATTGCCCCAGAAATCTTTCCTCCTGATGCCAACCCTATAGGGTGCCGTTGGGGTTTCACGATGAACGATAGTGGCAAATATAAAGCAAGATTAGTCGCTAAAGGTTATACACAAGTTGAGGGTATTGACTATGAAGAGACATTTGCACCAGTATTCTCCTATGCGATTTCACGAATCCTTCTTGCACTTGCCACTCACCATAGGATGATCTTTCATCAGATGGACGTGAAAACAGCCCTTCTTAACGGTAAGATTGACAAGACCATTTATATGTAACAGGTTCCAAACTATCCACAAAAGCTCAGGATTGGTTCCCATGAAAAATGTGTCTTGAAACTCAAAAAATCGCTATATGGTCTTAAGCAAGCCCCAATTGTGTGGAACCAAGTGATTAATGACGAGGTCAGCAGGTTGGGGTTGGATATAGGATCTCAAGGAAACCAGTTCAGTTCCGTCCGTTTTGAGCCTTGATTGATACTGCACAAGTCCCTGCTGTAGTGCATATAAGGCAATCGTCCAGATTTAAAATTCAGAATATTGAATTTCAAGAAAAGTTGGTGTGAAACATTATGCAATTTGGTTTAAGGACAGTGTGAGGTTGTTTAATTTTGCTGGTGAGGATTGAATCGTTTTGCCGCGCTGGTTTGAATACTTTTGAGAAACACTGTACTTTGAATATTTTATTTTCAAAGAAGGAGATTTTCAAAGAAGGGGATTTTCAAAGAAGGGGATTTTTGAAGAAGGGGATTTTTGAAGAAGGGGATTTTTGAAGAAGGGGATTTTTGAAGAAGGGGATTTTTGAAGAAGGACAATTTTTGAACGAGATTTTGGAAGAACGAGATTTTCGAAGAAGGACAATTTTCAAAGAAGGACAATTTCATTCGAAGAAATGAGGCTTACAGTTGCTTAGAGGAGGTAAATGGTGCTGAACCTTGGGACGTGGGATCACATTATCCTGCTACAATGGTAGCGATGTCAATGACCTTCAGGATCAAGCATATATGCAAGCGAATCAATGCAGTACGGATGAACTAAATTATACTTTAGATCAACACGATGGTACCTGCATGGTAAAAACAAATGGTGGACTGGTGGATTGGGGCTTTGGCATATTTAGGTTATCCGGCATATAGCAGCACTCCGGAATCCATCAATGGCTGTTTATGGTTAGAAGTTGTTGATGAAATCTATCAGGTGGTTGTTTCATAGTTGTTTCAAGACTGTTTCAAGACTGTTTCATGACTCTTCCATTACTCTTTCATTACTGTTTCATGTTGAATACGTTCATGTTTCATTACTCTTTCATTACTGTTTCATGGTGAATACGTTCTTGTTTCATGACTGTTTCATGACTGTTTCATGACTCTTTCATTACCCTTTCATTACTGTTTCATGGGGAATACGTTTTTGTTTCATGACTGTTTCACGCTTGGCTGCGGTTTACCGTGGATTTGTCACATAGCTATTCAGAGTTGTGCATGATCACTCAATGTGAAACTATGAAGAGGGTAATCATTCTTTCATGATGGTGAATTAAGGTTTTGGTGCAATTTAAAGGGGTCCTGCATATACCACATCCCCTCTTTTTACTCTAAGGAATCAATTTCAGCACTCAATTAAGAATTCAATAATACAACTAACGTTTTTAGACTTTGCTCTCGAAGATCAAAGTGTAGAACTGGCGGGGGAGGCAGAATCCGTAAGGTACGTCTATAGTCTTAGGGTCTAGGGTGCCATATCTCACAGTTTAAACCAAAAAAAGCAGCCAAAAGAACGGTAGTAGATTTTCCAAAGACCTCTTCAAACCCTAATAAACGTCATTGGAGCCGAAATTCACCTGTGGTCTGATTGTGGGGAGAAAGAAGCGGGTTGCTACGGGAGCTTATATGCAGGCCGAGATACATATTTTAGTCCCTGGCTCCAATTACCCCAACGCACAATCACACACAAACTAAGCTAACACATAGTATTTCCAAGGTCTCCTAAATTCGTTACCATTCTTTTAAGACCCATTTTCCAATCTTGGGCGTTTATCCGGAACACCCGGGCGGAAGATTCTCGCATGTTCTGGTGCATTCTGGAACCTTCGCGATATGTACGCTGGGGTATATAAACCCCAGGATTCTCTCACAGCAACACTCCACAAATATTCCAAACTAATACAAGTCTAATACAAAACTTACAGCCAATTTATATTTTAGTTGACGAAAAAGATTAGTGTATAATGGATGAAACTCAATTCACAGACAACGCTTTACAGATTATCCAGAAAGCTACGCAATTGGCTAAGGATGGAGGCCACTCCCAGGTGGTGCCGCTCCACTTTTTAGCAGCCATGGTGCCCACCGACGAGGAGAACTCTACACAGTACCTCAAAACCCTTATACAAAAAGCAAGGTACCAATGGCCCGACTTCGAGCGTATAGTCAACCGGCACCTTGTCCGGATGCCATCGCAGAACCCTGCTCCGACGGATGTTTCGTTCAGTTATGCAGGAAGTCAGGTTGTGGCCAATGCAAACAAGATCAAGCAGCAGCAAAAGGACGATTATGTGGCTCAGGACCATATCCTTTTGGCATTGTTGGACGACTCGTCCATCAAGGACATTTTCAAGGAGGCCCAGATTAATACGGAAACACTCAAGACGCAGGCGATTGAGTTGCGTGGAAACCAGAGAATCGACTCTCGCCAAGCTGATTCGTCCTCCAATTATGAGTTCTTGAACAAGTATTGCCAGGATTTGACGGAACAGGCACGCGAGGGTAAGATCGACCCTGTGATTGGCCGTGAGGAGGAGATCAGAAGGGTCATCCGTGTTTTGGCCCGGAGATCCAAGTCCAATTCCGTTCTCATTGGTGAAGCCGGTGTGGGAAAGACCTCTATTGTGGAAGGTGTGGCTCAAAGAATTGTGGATGGAGATGTGCCTAGCATTTTGGCCAACTCCCGTCTCTTTGCCTTGGACTTGGGTGCCTTGACTGCAGGCGCAAAGTACAAGGGAGAGTTTGAGGAGAGAATCAAGGGCGTTCTCAACGATATCGAGAAGTCCAAGGAAATGATCATTCTCTTCATTGACGAGATCCACATGTTGATGGGAGACGGAAAATCCGATGCGGCCAACTTGTTGAAGCCTATGTTGGCCCGTGGTGCCTTGCACTGCATAGGAGCCACCACGTTCTCGGAGTACCGCAAGTTCATCTCGAAGGATGGCGCCTTTGAGAGAAGATTCCAGAAAATCGACGTCCCAGCCACCACCATCCCTGAAACCGTTGCAATTTTGCGTGGTTTACAGCCCCGGTACGAGATCCACCACGGTGTGCGGATTCTCGACTCGGCCTTGGTATCTGCAGCTCAATTGGCCTCTCGGTACTTGACGTACCGGAGCTTGCCCGATTCTGCCGTGGACTTGGTGGATGAGACGGCTGCTACTGTGGCCGTGCAAAGAGACTCCAAGCCTGAAGAGTTGGACAGCTTGGAGAGGCAGTTGCACTTGCTCGAGGTGGAGATCAATGCTTTGGAGAGAGACAAGGATGCAGACCTGGAGTCGCAGGAACGTCTCGAGCAAGCCAAGAAGAAAAAGGCCGATTTGGAGGAGAAGTTGAACCCCTTGAGAGAACGCTTCCAACAGGAGAGGAAGGGCCACGATCAACTTACGGAATTGAAGCGCAAGTTGGACGAACTTGAAATCAAGGCTCACGATGCTGAGAGAAGAAGAGACAATGCAGCAGCTGCTGATTTGCGGTACTTTGCCATTCCCGACTTGCTCAACAAAATCAAGGAAGTTGAGGTTCAGGTGGCCGAGGAGGATGCCAACAGCTCCATGTTGAATAACGTGGTGAGCTCTGATGCTGTGGCCGAGACTGCAGCCAGACTCACTGGTATTCCAGTCAGCAAGTTGACGCAGGCCGAAAACACCAAGTTGATCAATATGGAGAAGGTGTTGTCGTCGGAAGTGGTGGGCCAGAACGAGGCCGTGAAGGCGGTGTCCAATGCAGTGAGATTGACTCGGTCCGGCTTGGCCAACCCTAACCAACCAGCTTCGTTCCTCTTCTTGGGTTTATCCGGATCGGGAAAAACCGAGTTGGCCAAGAAAGTTGCCGGCTTCTTGTTCGCAGATGAACGTGCCATCATTCGGATCGACTGTTCGGAATTGGGCGACAAGTGGTCTGCATCCAAGTTATTGGGAGCTGCACCTGGTTACGTGGGATACGAAGAAGGTGGTATTTTGACGGAGGCAGTTCTCCGCAGACCATACTCGGTGATCTTGTTTGACGAGGTGGAAAAGGCAGCACCCGAAGTGTTGACAGTGTTGTTGCAGATTCTTGATGACGGAAGAGTCACGTCCTCTCAAGGCAAGGTGATCAACTGCTCCAATGCCATCATCATCATGACATCCAACCTTGGAGCAGAGTACATCAATGCAGCCAAGGGCTACAAGGTGGACTCCGAGACAAAGGAGAAGGTGATGGAGACCGTGAGACACCATTTCCGTCCCGAGTTTCTCAACCGGATTCTGTCGACGGTGGTGTTCAATCGGTTATCGCCCAAGGCCATTGCACGCATTGTAAGGATTCGCTTGGAAGAGATCCAGGAGCGGTTCCAGGCCAACGGCAAGTCGGTGACTTTGAAGGTGGACGACGAGGCCATCGAGTACTTGTGCAGAGAAGGGTACTCGCCCGACTTGGGAGCACGGCCCTTGAACCGGTTGATCCAGCGTGAGATCTTGAACAAGTTGGCTATTCTTCTCTTGAAGGGCCAAGTCAAGGACAAGGAGGTGGTGCAGGTGACCGGGTCTGCCGATGGGTTGCAGGTTCTTCCCAACCACGAGCCTGAGCAGGAGGACGAAGAGATGGATGACTGGGATGACGAGGACATGGATGACCTTGATTAAAGAATAAGATTAAATACATAGAAACAAAAGAATGAGACGAAAATCAGAAATAAAATACAATAGTATACAGAGTAAATTTGTAGTGAACACCATCGAAACAGAGGACTATATCTCGGTACTAGTAGTACTTCAAAACACAGTAGATCTTAAATAAGATATGGGTCGGGCACGACCTGTACTGCATATAAGCGCGCGGCTACTGAGGTTCAATTTTATTGAACTTGGAGAACATCTGTACTTGTATGGATCACGAGTCGACGGCACGTGATTAAAGAAGCCAAGTTCATGGTCGTATAGTGGGATAAGCAAGGGTTGAATTATCACTTGCTGCATGTACAGATGAGCACATTGCTAATACTGATGGGGAATGTGTCTACAACAGCATACGACAGGAGTGGAAGTATCCTGCATATAGGTTGACATAGCAACCAAGATGATTAAGAGATCAATCACGTGAACCCTAGTTTAGTTATCATAGGAATAAGACATGAGTATAACTTTTTTTTTTCTGCCTTACTTAAAGCAGTTGTTAGACTGCACTCGCATTCCTGTATACACGAGAGTAAGAACGCTCGACATAGTATAGAGTAAAATAGTAGTAGGTACTATACAGTGTTTTTCAAAGTATTCAAATGAGCGAGACAATATTTCAAACCACACTAGCAAAATTAAACAAGCAATAATTCAAAAATTTGCGTACTCCTCACAAGTTGTTGTGAAAAAGATAATAAGGAAACCGGTTCAGTTCCGTCCGTTTTGACCATTGATTGGTACAGCAAGAGTCGCAAATGCAGTACATATGAAGCCAACCTCCAGATCTAAGATCTCAGAATATTCAATTCTAATGAAATTGGTGTGAAACATGGATAGTTTGAGTACACCTAGACCATTATTGAATGATATGGGTGGACTAGTCATATAAGCAGAGTAGCCACATGAACAGACCAGTCACATGAACAGACTAGTCACATAAGCAGACTAGTCATATAAGCAGAGTAGCCACATGAACAGACTAGTCACATAAACAGACTAGTCACATAAACAGACTAGTCATATAAGCAGAGTAGCCACATGAACAGACTAGTCACATAAGCAGACTAGTCACATGAACAGACTAGTCACATGAACAGACTAGTCACATAAGCAGACTAGTCATATAAGCAGAGTAGCCACATGAACAGACTAGTCACATAAACAGAATAGTCATATAAGCAGACTAGCCATATAAGCAGACTAGCCGTATAAGCAGACTAGTCACATAAGCAGACTAAACACCTAAACAGACTGTGGACTGGACAACTAGAGACTGGACAACTAGAGACTGGACAACTAGAGACTGGACAACTAGAGACTGGACAACTAGAGACTGGACAACTAGAGACTGGACAACTAGAGACTGGACAACTAGAGACTGGACAACTAGAGACTGGACAACTAGAGACTGGACAACTAGAGACTGGACAACTAGAGACTGGACAACTAGAGACTGGACAACTAGAGACTGGACAACTAGAGACTGGACAACTAGAGACTGGACAACTAGAGACTGGACAACTAGAGACTGGACAACTAGAGACTGGACAACTAGAGACTGGACAACTAGAGACTGGACAACTAGAGACTGGACAACTAGAGACTGGACAACTAGAGACTGGACAACTAGAGACTGGACAACTAGAGACTGGACAACTAGAGACTGGACAACTAGAGACTGGACAACTAGAGACTGGACAACTAGAGACTGGACAACTAGAGACTGGACAACTAGAGACTGGACAACTAGAGACTGGACAACTAGAGACTGGACAACTAGAGACTGGACAACTAGAGACTGGACAACTAGAGACTGGACAACTAGAGACTGGACAACTAGAGACTGGACAACTAGAGACTGGACAACTAGAGACTGGACAACTAGAGACTGGTCAACTAGAGACTGGACAACTAGAGACTGGTCAACTAGAGACTGGACAACTAGAGACTGGTCAACTAGAGTTTTGATGGGAGATCACGGTATGAACGATCTCGGTAATCATGGCGGTTCATCTGCCGGCGAAACAAGTCCCGGGTTAATATTAGCTTCGCCTAAATTCTCGAGAATAAGTAACGGATCTATGTGCCCGATAGACACGGCGGGTGACTTTCAGTACTACTCTCGTGTATCTCAAATCGATTTGGTGCCATCCTTGGCAACTTTGTTGAATTTCCCTATTCCAAAAAATAATTTGGGAGTGATAATACCTGAAATTTTGCAACTTTGGTCCTCCAGAGTTGCTAAAAATAGGATCCTTTTTGAAAACTGCAAACAATTTTTATCTCTAATGGAGAAAGAGTATTCGATGAACAACCAAANACTGTGGACTGGACAACTAGAGACTGGACAGAATATAGCTAGATGGATTATACACCGGACATGATAAAGCTAGTCATACTATAGACCAATTGATTTGAAGGACTGCGAAGGGGCACGAAACTTTTTGGGTTATTGGTTTGTATAATTTTGCCAGGGTGGTTTGAAACATTGCCGCGCTCGTTTGAATACTTTGAAAAACACTGTACATAGTAATAGATACATGCAGTATAATTGTAGTAGGTGATACATAGTAGGATACATAGTAGGATACATAGTAGGATACATAGTAGGATACATAGTAGTATCATAGTAGTATCATAGTAGTATCCATAGTAGTATCCATAGTAGTATCCATAGTAGTATCCATAATAGTAGTATCATAGTAGTATCATAGTAGTATCCATAGTAGTATCATAGTAGTATCATAGTAGTATCATAGTAGTACCATAGTAGTATCCATAGTAGTATCCATAGTAGTATCCATAGTAGTATCATGCTGAAGATGCTATCGTTCTCCCAAATAGCCGAAAGCACAGCAAAACTGAGTTGGAAGAGAGGAGCAGCAATTGTCTGATCGAGAAGCACTTGTCTTACAGTGTTGTCCACTCGATGCGTCAAGATGTCAAACCATATGGCGGTGAAGCACCCATTGATGGAGCCCCATGTGTATCCATAGTAGTATCATAGTAGTATCATAGTAGTATCATAGTAGTATCATAGTAATAGATACTCTATGGCAGTATCATAGTACTAGGTACTCTATGGCAATGGTATATGGCCCTATATTTGATATTTTGCCTTTTAGAGCAGCTTCCCCTTGTCCTTGTGGTTATCCGAAAAATTACTTTCGGTTGCGGCCATACCAAGTGGAAATACTGTTTCCTTCCGATCGAGTCGAAAATCAAAAATCAAGAAATCCGGCCCGCCCGCCACCTCTTCCAGTCTGACCATTCCGATTGTGCTATGGTCTCCATATAAGCATACAACCCCTAGCCTACTCGCTCAGTGCACCGGTACACTAGCACGTCGGCATCGGGAGGCTTGCTTGTGATATAGAAAGTAGAAGTAGCAGTTCAGCGGTACATTGTACATTGGGCTGTTGTGGAAGAAATGAAGACCAGCATTGGATACGACTTGGGATCTGGTAGGATTTGGGATCTGGTAGGATTTGACAACTGAGAATTGGTGGTAGGATTTGGGATCTGGTGGCACTTGACAACTGAGAATTGGTGGTAAGAGCGAGGTCACGTGACCCACCGAGTTTCCAGAGCTCTGGAGCTTATGCGATTGGTCAGAACGACTCGGTGGTAAGTATAATGAAATCCTGACCTTCCAAAAGGTCTACTTGCAGGAAACGACTATACCAAAGGGGAAGTGTACTGTAGGACCTCTCACTGACACTTAGACTATAGTCATCTGCATCGAGATACTTACCTCATTCGTTCAAAAGCCACCACACCCAACCCCCCCAAACCATCCCTTAGTCAAAACCATAACCACTGCAACCACAACAATCACCTCTATTCTAAAATAAAAAAAATCTCGGAGTTCCGGATTTGCTGGAAATGTTTGGCAAAAAAAAACCCCACACCTGCATACAGCACCGCACATCATCACCAATGAGAAAAACTTTCGCCCCCAAAACTCCTCTTCTACTACAAAATGGCGAGCAGAACGCAATTTGAAAACTCCAACGAGGTGGGTGTCTTCTCCAAGTTGACCAACCTGTACTGTTTGGTTGCCGTGGGAGGCTCCGAGAACTTCTACTCGGCGTTCGAGGCCGAGTTGGGCGATGTTATCCCCATTGTCAGAACCACCATTGCAGGCACCCGGATTGTGGGCAGAATGACTGCCGGCAACAGAAGGGGCTTGTTGGTGCCTACACAGACGACTGACCAGGAGCTCATGCACTTGCGGAACTCTTTGCCGGATACGGTCAAGATCCAGAGAGTGGAGGAAAGATTGTCTGCATTGGGAAATGTGATTTGCTGTAATGATTATGTTGCTTTGGTGCACCCGGATATCGAGCGTGAGACCGAGGAGTTGATTGCAGATGTTTTGGGTGTTGAGGTGTTCAGACAGACCATTGCTGGTAATGTGTTGGTGGGGCTGTACTGCCTGTTGTCCAACCAGGGAGGCTTGGTGCACCCGCAGACTTCCATACAGGACCAGGAGGAATTGCTGTCATTGCTACAGGTGCCATTGGTGGCTGGAACGGTCAACCGTGGTTCGTCGGTGGTGGGTGCTGGAATGGTGGTGAATGACTGGGTGGCTGTTTCTGGTTTGGACACGACCGCCCCGGAATTGTCCGTGTTAGAGTCCATCTTCAAGTTGCAGGATGCCCAACCGGATGCCATTTCCGGCGACTTGAGGGATACCTTGATCGAGACCTACTCGTGAATTAGCATTGTACATTAAACGGCTCTGGTTTTCGCCCATGGGTCAAATAAATCTTTATTTGAAGAATCTATTGGTAGAAACTTCTCTAAGAGCACTTCCGAACATTCACAAAGCAGAATTAGTAGACATAGTGGAGAGGGGACAACTGCTAGACATATAGTAGACAGATAGGGGACAACTGCCAGACAGATAGTAGACAGAAAGTAGACAGATAGTAGACAGATAGGGGACAGATAGGGGACAGATAGGGGACAGATAGGAGAAAGATAGTAGACAGACAGTGGACTGAAACAACAACCCAGAAACAAAATTTGTAGATTGTTAGACCTACCAACTCACTTGTCTAAACGAATATTTGATATAACGAGTCAAGATCTGGAAGCCCACATATTTCAAAACAGCTATGCATTGCTTGTCAGTGAGCATGGAAAAAAGGATTTTGCAAGTAATAATGATGACACTGGAAAAAATTAAGTCAATAATAGGAAATAGACATTTTTGTGTTTCAGGAATTTTGGACAAAGTAGAATGAAGCAAGCATGTAGAATAGAATTCAAGTGACCCTGGGTTCGTGTCTCAAAAAAGACATATCACATAACTAGATATTCACAATTAAAGGGTTTATGACGAACTTAAAGGACTAGAGTCAGTTTTAGACTCAGCTACTCATATGAGTAAAAATGGACTGAAAGTATAATTCCGGTTCAATATTGAGTCCGTAAAGCAGTACTAACCACTTATAACATCCTTCAAAGTATACCTACCGACCCTAGCTTTGGCCCAATTATCTGCAATACAATTCCCACACACCCAACATCTTGAAACACCTTTGTTACCTATATCAATGGGTCGAAAAAAGGACATTCTTTTCACACTTGTGTAGTGAGTTTCATGGATAATTAGAACACTCATACTAAAAAGTCCACATGGATATTTGAAGAAATGTAATGGATTTTATATAAGGTTGAGTCACTCAAGTATTGAGACCCGAAACAATAGAGTACACCAGTATGCGGCACAAAAAAAAAGCGGAACTGAAGGTGTGATATTGTGTGAATTTATAGTGCGAAGTAGACCTCAATGATTTGATACATATAGGGCTTTTTACCTGCAGCTTTGACGTACCTTTGAAACTTGTACAGGTTTTTTCGGAGTCCACAAATGAAATTTGTACATGCGACTAGAGTCTTTTCGCAGCCCCAGTCTTTTCGCAGCCCCTCTTTTCGCAGCCCCTGTTTATGCATCCCCTGTTGATGCATCCCCACTCTTTTCACAACCCTGTTGGGAAACCTCCTATGAGCACAACAATTGAGTATTAGTGTCGGTGGATTCTACTAACGAGGCTTAGCTTAGGATCACTCTAAAACATACCACTCATGAGTATGAGAAGTGGGAAAGTTAGTTTTCAGGAGGCTTATATACTGGGCGCTAGGCTCTATGCATGTGGACGCATGTGATATGCCCGCGCAAGGGAGAATTCCTGATAACGACTTCTCCGGGACAATGTGAAACATTGCGAAGTTTCATACCTGTGGCCGGCTGTTTCAAGAAATCCCTCAAGGGTTACCCGAAGAAGTAAGGAAGTATATAGAAGTAGCAGGTTCGCCTAATAAAATGAATTCATAGGGATCGCTCTAAGGTATAGTATAGGATTGGAATATACAAATGATATTTTGTTTTATACCTCCCAAAGTCCTGAACGAGTTCTAACAACCCTCATAATTCTATCTAACTTCAATGAAGAAAGAGTGACATTAGGTCCGAACACTAACCTATCTTGGTGAAATCCCACAAACTTCGCCTCGACTTCTGTTGTTGCAGCCCCTATCTTTTTGCAGCACCTGTTCTTGAAGCCCCAGTCATTGCCTGCCACCTGTTCGTGCAACCCCTGTTCGTGCATCCCATGTTCGTGCAGCCCCAGTTCTTGCAGCCTCTATCGTTTTGCAGCCCCAGTCTTTGCGCATCCAAAGTGGCCCTGTCACAGTTCACCACATGGCCTGACAATGCAGAGAGCAAGAGATTTAAGCTGAATAACATTATTTGAAAGGAAAAATATTCAAGTGGCGAAAGTTTCATCCGTGGAGTACTTTCAAATTGTGTTTTAGTATATATCGATATCCAGGGATATGTGAGTTAACTTATAAGACCAAAGTCCTAGGGCGCGGCCCCACACCTCTTTTATTGTCTTAGTCGTCAAGCACCTCTTTTATTGTCTTAGTCGTCAAGTGCCGCTATAGCCCTTCTGTCCTGGATCCACACAGCCCTATTGTCTAACCATGGTGTGCAGGTCCTATTCAACTCGGGCATACACGTATCTCATTTGTCTGCATGCAACATATCCACGAGGTACTTTGCCTCCGTACATTCTGGGTAATCATTGACAAGTACAGCACTACGGTATAAAGTGAAGTCGAACACTCAGCGATGGAAACAAAAGTACAGTATATTGCCAAGAAGGAGAGAAAGTATTAGTTAAATCATCAGCCATTAAGCGGTTCGAAGCAGGACGCAAATTGGCTCCACTATACAAAGACCCAGTCAAAATTACGAAGGTAATCAATGATGTCGCCAACGAAATTCGCCTCAACCTAGAGCAAACAATTTCATTGAACATCCATTTTGAAACGCTACAACAAAACGTCCAATGCACACACACCGATTACGCCGTTCCAATTCGACCACATCCTTACAAGTCTTGAAGACAGAAAAAATTCGAAGGGTTAACCGAAAACATCCCTTCGTGGAATTCAAACGGAAAAACTCTGATATCAACTGTCAACGAGTACAGTGTTTTTCAAAACGATTTAAACCGCACTAGCAAAATTAAACAAACCGATATTTCAAAAAGTTTCATACACCCCTAAAAAGGGGTTGGATACAGGCAAGGAAACCAGTTCAGTTCCGTCTGTTTTGAACCTTGATTGGTGCTGCAACACTCCCAAATGTAGTGCATATGAAGCAATCGTCCAGATTTAAGATTTCAGAATATTTAATTCTAATGAAGTTTGTGTCAAACATTACGCCATTTGGTTTGAAAGACTGTGCGGAGTGGTACGAAACATTGTGTTGCGCTGGTTTGAATAGTTTTGAAAAACACTGAACCGTTAAAGATCATGCCTTGTATGCACTCCAGATGTACTGGTGCTCGTATGCGTCTCGGCAAAGCGGTTTCACCGATCCAAAAAAAACTTCATCCCCGGGCGTGTGGCGCAGTTGGTAGCGCGTTCCCTTAGCATGGGAAAGGTCTCCGGTTCAAATCCGGACTCGTCCACTCTTTTTTGGAGTTTCCACTCTTCTTTTCAACAACCAAAATACTTTTTTTTGATTGATTTGGCCGGCAGTAGCATTGTTGTCGAACCTCTCACCATAGGATCAAACAACGACCTGAATATCGAGATCTACTTGTGAATGAAGGAATTTACTATCAATAATCGAGTATTCTTACTTCTAGAATTTACTATCAATACTCGAGTATTCATAGTTGTAGATTTTCCTACGATATGTTGTCTGTAATATCTGAATCATACTTCCCACGAGTCCATAACGTAATATTTCGTCAAGTTTGCAATCCCACCGAATTACAAAAACCCCAATATTATTAATTAAATCGTCAATCGAGTCTTGTTCAATAATATCATGAGAAACCCATTCATAGTCGCTTGGAAGTAATTGAGGATGGGGAAATCCATTCTGGTGAGACGAAGAAGTTGTCCATCTACTTCGGGGTGGCGTGCCTGTATGCAGTCCACCCATATGGACGTAACTAAAAACGCCTGGAGCAATTCCATTGATTTCTTGTTGATCGCATGGCTTT
The DNA here is from genome assembly GCA_002374735.1 of Metschnikowia sp. 13-106.1. NCBI lineage: Eukaryota > Fungi > Ascomycota > Pichiomycetes > Serinales > Metschnikowiaceae > Metschnikowia > Metschnikowia sp. 13-106.1. The sequence continues at coordinate 31,816 of NLAL01000122.1, forward strand.
TGTTGGGCTTTTTCATCTGTGAATACATGAACTGGAAAGAGTATGTATATAAGCTATACCTAGAACTTTTATCAACCAAAATGTCGTCTCTTATTCTATTCCGTTTTGTGTTACCGCCCGCTCCCTTTTCGCGGGACATCGTCCAGTCCCATGTATTCCTGCATACCACTGTTTCATCTGTCTGTTAGGAAACGATTTTATAAGGATACTGAGATGCAAGGTATCCCGGATGGGTAACACTTGCATATCACATGCTCTTGTTTCATGTATATGCAGGGTTGCATACACCCAGTGTATATAAGTGAGGTTTCCCCCCCTTGGATCAATTAGGAAGATCCTCAGCTATTCCAAGTTCAATACATACCATGATAAACTTTACGACGTAATGAATACGTTCAATATATAGACTAGCCGACTGAAGAGACTGTTGATTTCTTATAGTGCTGTGCTTATAGGCAGTCCCATCAAAACATGGATATATATATATATACCTTTATTCATAGGCTACGAGTCTATAAACTTGTTTCGGAGAAAACTTCTTGTACACCAGAGATGTACTGATTGACCATGTTGCAAAACTTTTTTTCTTATGGAATCTTAGGGGTGTACGGGTTTATCTTAGGGTTGAGTCTTGACTAGCTTTGAAATGCCGGTGAAAATGGGAGCTGAGCCAGAAATGGCAATTTTATTCACTGACGATTTTTACCACTGATGACAGTGTTACTAACAACTGAGTAGTTTTTGATTTTCTATTATTGAATATTACTAACAACTGACTCACTATTTGTTAGGTTCTGGTTACGTCCAGTACTCTGTTTTATTGTGTTTATTCACCGATGATTCCTCGAGGAGGAACTATCGCACCTTATATAGACTGGTCCAGCATAGAGGAATAGAGGTCGTATTGAGGGCCAAAGGCCGCTCAACATCTGATCGACCTGTGCAGGCTTTCAACATTAGGTCTAACATAATAGCAGTAGTATTATAGTGGTGTATAATACAGTGTGATATAATATTGTGGTCTACAATACAGTGTTATATAATATTGTGGTCTACAATACAGTGTTATTAATATTGTGGTCTAGCAGTGGTGTATAATAGTAGTGATATTATAGTGGTGTATGTTGAAATAGAGGTGTAAGTGTAGTTAAAAATATGATATGTGGCTAATGGATATGATGTATAAGCAGCTCACAGAAGGAGGACTAGTTGAATTGCAATGTAGTAGGAGTGCAAATGGAGAGCGGGTGTATGGACAAGTACAAATAATGTTTCAACTTATGTTTTAGTACAAATATTCATATACAGGGATATGTAAGTTGTACCTTAAAGACCAAAGTCTTATATGACGAGACCGCCGTACCTCTTATACTTTTTGTTCGTCTAATGTCTGCACAGCTTTATTGTTTAGGGTCTGCAGCTTTATTGTTCGAGGTCTGCAGTTGTATTGTTCAGGGTTTGCAGTTGTATTGTTCAGGGTTTGCAGCTGTATTGTTCAGGGTTTGCAGCTGTATTGTTCAAGGTTTGCAGCTTTATTGTTCGGGGTTTGTAGCTTTATTGTTCAAGGTCTGCAGCGTTATTGTTCAAGGTCTGCAGCGTTATTGTATTGTTCAAAACCATTCAAACCACACTAATAAAATTAAGCAAACCAATTATTCAAAAAGTTTCATACACCCCTCAGTGTTAGAGCTCGTGCAGGACTTTGGGAGGTCAACAAAATTATATCAGTTGTATATTCCATTATTATAATATGCCTTAGAGCGATCCCTGAGGATTCATTTTATCAGGCGAACCTGCTACTTCTATATACTTCCTTACTGCGTCGGGTAACCCTTGAGGGATTTCTTGAAACAGCCGCAAACAGAATATGAAACTTCGCAATGTTTCACATTGACCCGGAGAAGTCGTTATCAGGAATTCTCCCTTGCGCGGGCAGATCACATGCGTCCACATGCATAGAGCCTAGCGCGCAGTATATAAGCCTCCTGAATACTAACCTTCACACCATCATACTGAATATCAACCTTCACACCATGATACTGAAGAGGGCTTCACACCATCATACTGAAGAGAGCTTCACACCATGATACTTAAGAGGGTTTCACACCATCATACTGAATATTAACCTTCACACCATGATACTCAAGAGGGCTTCCCACCATCATACTGAAGAGGGCTTCACACCATCATACTTATGAGTGGTATGGTTGGAGATTTAGCCTAAGCAAGCCTAGTTAGTAGAATCCACCTACACTATATCCTCAATTCTAGTGCACTCTTTCCTACGACTGACAAGGGCTTGTGTACAGGAAACCAAAGAAACCGGTTCCGTTCCGTCTGTTTTGACCCTTGATTGGTACTGCAAGGCTCCAAATGTAGTGCATATCAGGCACTCCTCCAGACTTCAAATTTAGATTAAATTTTAAAGTTGGTGTTGAAGTGTGAAACATGGCGCCATTTGGGTTGAAAGATTGTGAGGAGGGATCGAAACATTTTGAATTATTGGTTGTTTAATTTTGCTAGTGTGGTCTGAAACATTTTGTTGCCCTAGTTTGAATCCTTTTCAAAAATACTGTTCGAGGTATGCACAGCTGTATTGTTCAAGGTCTGCAGCGTTATTGTTCAAGGTATGCAGCGTTATTGTTCGAGGTATGCAGCGTTATTGTTCAAGGTCTGCACAGCTGTATTGTTCGAGATCTGCACAGCTTTATTGTCTTTCAGTGGCCTTTATACAACATATCCACGAAGTACTTTTCCTCTGTACGTGCTAGGTACTCGCTGACATAATGACATTTATATATATAACCAGGACCTTGAACTGTTGAATGAATTCCGGTGCTTACATTCAATTGTGGCTCAGATTCATTTTATCATACCCATTTTCTTCTTGCATTTTTCTCCTTGAATAATGTTTGATTTCGAACTTTGGCGTGTGATCAGATGCCACAAGTATCAATGAGTACATAATACTCCAAGCCTAGCAGTTGGTAATGATACGTTTATGAAGTTCAACTATTTTAAATATATGCCAATACTTACAGGCGTATTTCCACGATCCCTAAAACGAGTCTTGTGATACTTGCCTCATGGGAATGTACTTTGGAACCAGTAAGAAAAGCTTAGACTTCATTATCACATGATCTGGACGGCATGTTACATATTATCATGGCTATTACTAGAGATGTAGACGTAGATAGATTGTAGAATACATGCAGAGTATGTGTAGAACACTTGTAGAACACTTGTAGAACACTTGTAGAACACTTGTAGAACACTTGTAGAACACTTGTAGAACACTTGTAGAACACTTGTAGACTTGTACACTTGTACACTTGTACACTTGTACTCGTGGGTGGTTAGGATCTTTCACGATACTCGGTCACGTGCTTCACTCAAAGTAGCAGATCCGAATTTGGAAAACCTCTAAAACTACCTTTTCAAATACATCAGCCTCTCGAGAACACGTTGGAAAAAAGCTGAACTCAACAGTACCAGAACCTAAAATAAACACAATCACTGAATTAATTTGCCATGAACTCAAAATTATATCCGAGTCCTGCATATAGGTCGCATATTGGTCGCCCACCACTCCTTCTTCATTTCCAATCCCCCTCTATACAATCTCCATATTCTGACCTTCCATCACTTTGCCACTTCATACATGGGGACCGAGGGAATGCGAAGTTGCAGTCAAATCTGAAGTGGAGATCCGGGTGGCACCTGCATCTAAGCCGGTATTTCCTGCATCCAGACAACCGCCCGCTTATCCATGTGATACTCTTACTTCCGCTGTTCCTGCAGGTAGACGCGCTCCCCTCGGGTTTCTTCCTCGCGTGCCACTGCAGAGCATTTCCACCATACACGAGCTTTCTATAGGCTTTCGACCTGGTTTGAGTGTTGACAACTAGCCAATCAGAAGCGCTTGGTGATTTTACTGTCGGTTGCAAATTGGACCTTGCATTGCTCTTTCACCAACAGAACTTACTGCTTGGGTATCCAACCTCCATTCTTTAGATCTTTATATACTGAAGATAAATACAAATAGATCCCATTACTGGAATCCACAGAACTATAGCTATTTAGTGATCTAATTTTTCAAGCCAATAGACTAGAAATTGGCCTCAGAAATTGGCCCTTTCTGTCATATCACTATCAATACTGACTCCCAAATGATCTCGGGCTTGAATATCCGGGGTGACGCCTATAAAAGGTTGGCCCGTCTCCATGTGTCGACGCAGAACAGAGCTTTTGGAGGCACAATTGATGAAAACGTCGATTTTTCCGGCTCTTTCGATGAAAATATGGGCTATTCCGCCCCATATGCTGGAAATGGCCACGTATCCAAGTCCAGCACCCCCAAAAGCTATTTCTATGACCCCAACATCCGCTTCAGAAAACGGGTGTTTGCCTCGGTGGCTAAAGACTTGCAGCCATCGGGTCTTGAAGATGTGGCAATGTCTCTTAACGAGTTTGAGGTGTTACAGGCCTTGTGTGAGGCCACCCACGAGACGTTGGAGGCCCAAAAAACGGGCGTTGAAGCCTACTCCAAGGACCTTCTCCAGAAATTCCGGATCTACCTCCTTGAATTGCCCAAACAGCGTTTTTCCGCTGCTGTTTACGCTGCTGTGGGCGAAAATACACTTCCTTGGTTGGTTTTGGGCTCCAATTTGACTCTGGCGCTTATTAACCTTTCCAGGACCGCCGGGCTTGGCTCTGAAGTTATCTCGGCGTTTTCTGACTTCCTTGACTCTTTCTTTATGAATTCAGCATCGTTGGAGACCTCGCACTACTTGGCACTTATGGGATTCATGAAAGTTTTGGCCGAACGACCAGATTTTTTTACTGTCACCGAGCCCTCCATTAGAGTGCTTCATTTATTGGACTCTTGTGTCGATAACGAGGACTTTTTGACGGCATTGCAATCGTACCTGATGCAGCTTCCTGGTTTTATGCACGATCATGTTTTAGCGCTGGATTTAGCTCCAATTTTCTATGTCAAACTTCTTGCTGACATTTTGGCTGCTGTCGCGGGCCAGGCCTGCTTTGGATCTTCTGGAAATGACCTTCCTCTTATGGAAAAACTTATGGATTCATGCACTCCTAAGGATAAAACAGTGGTTGATCCAAAAGAGAAAAGCAGCAGTGTCGTATTGAACGGAAAGGCTTCCAATGGAAACCTTTCAATTAAGGGAAGTGTTTCTCCAATTGAGAGAAGCGTATCTCCAAATGTGAATAGTCTTCCCATTGAGGAAACTGAACTTCCTATTGGTGAAGTGACTCAGTTCTCTTCGGAATTGGTCAGAGATCTTGCTAATCTGGCCCTTAAAAAGTTACAACATTTGGATGCAGGAGAAGACTACGTGGTATACTCATCTTTGACCCGTTTACGCCTTGGGTACATGGCCAAAGCGCAGTTTTTGCTGGTGATCACGTGCGGCGTGATTTGTGGCGTGGTGGAGCTCCTGGTTATCCACGATATCTTTTGCAGATGTGTGGGAATCTATGATATCATGTTGGATTTCCACCTTGGCACGACTCTCATCCAATTAGGTGCCATTTTGGTACTTAAGGACTCTTCTGTGGGTCTGTCGTTGACCCGGGCCTTTACGTCATTGGTGGCCAATCCTGCGTTGGCCTCGGCGCAATGTGCTTCCATTTCCAAGAGTTTTGGGCTTGCCAGCAAGGCTCTTTCGCAGGATTCCGTGGTCACCACCATCTATGCGTTGACCAACCTTCTTTTTGTGGGCAACGATGGTTTACAATTACAGGCTCGGTCCAGAAGAGGTACTGTTATTCCTAACCGGACTTCCAGAGACCAGCTTGGGAAAACTGCGGAAGATGCCAACCCCAACCGGCTTATTCGCAATAATACGGTGCTGAGAAGAAACAGTGTGGTCTCTAAAAAAGAAAACAAGCCCAGCTTCAATGAACTGGAGTATAGCAAAGTGTGTGAAAATGCCGTGACGGCAATTACTGAAGTTGTCGGAGCATGTGAGGATGAAAGTGTGAGTACTTTGGCAGTGTCGATTTTGTCGCAGAAAACACTCAAAATGAACACCACTGTGGCTCCGTTTTTGTTGAAGGGGATGGTCACGTGTGGGCCGTACTTACCTGAACGGGAATTTGTTGTGTTGGTTCGTCTTCTTCACTCGTTGACGATGGAGGCGCATCATGCAGGACAACCCGAACTTTTGGCCATGATTGAAAATTCCCGGCTGGATTTAGCTTTGGATCTCAAACAGAAATCAAATTTGATTACGGCGGATATGCATCTGCTCTATTATGTTTATTTGCTGGAGATTTTGAGTACCATAATCAGCCAAGGCGATGTGCAGGAATTGGACCACCACCGGTCCCACAACGAAATCAGTGCTGTCGGGGCCCAAATTGCGCTTTATCTCCGGCCATTAGCGCAATTATTGCCCGAGGTTAAAACTGACGAAAAACCATTGGTGATAAAGGACCGGCACGTGATGAACCTCTTCCGCAATATCTGGTTCAACATGGTGGTGCACGGGTATTCGGCCAACTCCACCCACGCCAAGACTTACGACTCAGCTTTGCAGAAGATTGCATATAGCACTCCGCCCTTGGCTTCTGAAACGTCCTGGAACAAAACTGAAACATCCTTGGATTTGAATACTGTGCTCAAAAGAGGTCTGTCCAACCATAACGTCAAGGATCACCGTCACATTGCTGGCGATATCTTTGAGGTTCCCCGCACCATGTCGTACTCCAAGTTGATGTTCTTGGCGGCTGCAGTGTTTGTTGAGTCGTTACGGGTCAAATCGGGCAACTGCCATACGGTTTTGGAGTACTATCTGGACCCCTCAGTCAAAACCAGTGGCATAGATAAGTACTTGGGAGCTGTGGCGTATGAAATCAACAATGAATTTATCGGATTGGTGATTTGTGGTGCAGATAAGCAATTTTCTGCTCAAAATATTGCTGAACAATTGACCCATATCTTGACTTCTTGTTGTCATGGATTGGAGGATTTACAACAGGCGGCCTTCCAGTGTGCAGATAACATCATCCGAAAAATCCCATCGTCACTCTGTCACCAGCGCAGTTTGTTTGCTCTTTTTGACCTTTTGACCTTGTTGTATGATAGTGTGGTGGATGCAGAAATTAACCAGTACAACCCTACGTTCATCTTCACGGCCAAGTTGACCGGAGTCAAGTTGCGTTTGCCTGATTCGAACACCTGGCGACACGATACCTTTACTCGGTTCCATGATAAGTGCAAAGTGTGGCTCAAAATCCTCCTTTTGAAGTGCAACCTGGACACCAAAAGCTTGATCCAGTCGTATATTGCGAGCTCGGACCGGTTCCAGGCCAGCACGGTCAAATTTGGCACTTCGTTTGCTTTGGAAATGGCCGGTTCCATAGGTCCCACCGACCGGGAATTGGTCCATCTCCCCAGATCTTCCAGAGACTCTCTGCACAACTTGATGCCACCGGTGATCACACAGTTAACGTGGAGATCTAGTTTCATCTCTGACGTCATGGAACGAGTGTCTTTTGAAAGCGAAGAAAGAGCTGCTCTGGCTTTCCACCAATTGAGAACCCAAGTGCACCAGCTTCTTGGCGTGGTTTATGTACCGGATAGCCACGTGCCCTTGGAGAAGATCTTGGATGTGATGAGTGAACTTGCGGGGTATGCATTGGTGCAGGACGCAAATTTGGCGGAGTTGGTCCGGTATTTGGTGGAGATTCCATTTGCCGTATTTGACTCCGACTGCATGGTGTCAGCCGTGGCCATTTGGGGTGCAGTCATGGAGGAAAGACCCCATTTGGCCCTCTTGGTGATGTCAGAAATATGCAAACATTGGGAACATTCTATTGATGATCGAGTGGGGATTTTCTCCCAGGAGCACGACTTTGTGGATCCTGCGTTCAGCAAGATGGAGTATGCCCCCAGCGATTTTGAGCGGGTTTCTAAGCTAGCTCAGGCCGTTGATAAGTCCTTCCAGCCGCATCTGGAAATCATCAAGTTGATGACGTCCAATTTCGAGGCCACCATGAATCAAAGTGATCATCTTTTGAAGCTTTTTACACGGTTTGTGGTAAAGGGCTTGAAGAACGTGTGCCATGGAAGCTTACACCCGTACGCACGGTTTGTGAGGTTTCAATTGGTGCGTTTTGGCTATGACCTTTTGAATTACCATAGAAAAATCGGGTCGCGGAGCTGTGGACGGATCACAGAGGTCCTTCTCGATAGCTCACTCTCATGGTTTAAGGCCGGCTCGCATTACCCTTTTGGGTCTAATGTGTTGAAGATCAAGGCGGATTATACGCTTCTTGAAGAGGTGGCTGAATTGGTCAAGAAAACCCTGACGTTTGGGCGTACTGCACTTGAACAAAAGAAACTGCTTCTTCTTTTCTTCTTGGATGACGAAATCTCCAAGATAAGTGTTTGGCTCAGGCCCAATAACCCTCATGATACGAAGGGACAATTCGTTAAGGGCCAGCTTGTGCATGGAGCCCTGGGAATTAAGGAAACACAGCTCCGGAGCGCATACAACATCGACCCCCAATTGGCAGTCAACTTGGCACATCGATACAAGATCCGCAACTTGGATGAGACTCTCCAGACCTTGATCTGTGAAAACCCGGTTCCGGCCATGCATTATGCAGATGCGATCCAATATTTCATTGGCATCAATAGCGGAAGTACCATGCCGTCCTACCACTTGCTTTTCTGGGACCCTCTTTCCCCGATCGATGCCATCTCGCTTTTCTTGCCTCCTTTTGGAAAAAACGCCTTTGTTCTCCAGTACACCATGCGGTCGCTCGAGCACCATGACGTCAACCTTACATTCTTCTATGTGCCTCAGATTGTGCAGCTGCTTCGGTACGACATAAAGGGCTATGTGCTGCGGTTCATCCTCGAAACAGCTCGAGTGCTGAGCCTTTTCGCTCACCAAATCATCTGGAACATGATGGCCAATAGCTATAAGGATGAGGATTCCACGGAACCGGATGCTTTGAAGCCCACCTTGGACCGGATCCAGAAGCAGATGCTCCACAATATGAGCGAAGAGGATTTGCTGTTCTACCATAAAGAGTTTGGGTTCTTTGAGAAGGTTACTTCCATTTCAGGCAAGCTTAAGCCATATATTAAGAAATCCAAGGCGGAGAAAAAGGTCAAGATCGACCAGGAGATGAGTGCTATTGTGGTGGAAGAGGGTGTGTACCTTCCCAGTAACCCGGACGGGGTTTTGGTCGATATCAACCGGAAATCAGGTAAACCATTGCAACTGCATGCCAAAGCTCCGTTTTTGGCTACGTTCAAAATCAAGAAGGATGTGGAGCACGTGGATGATTATGGACGGCCGTTTAAAATCCAACAGGAAAAATGGCAGAGTGCTATCTTCAAGGTGGGTGATGATTGCAGACAAGATGTCTTGGCTCTCCAGTTGATTTCGGTGTTCCGAACCATCTGGCTCAATGCAGGCTTGGACCTCTATGTGTTTCCCTATCGGGTAACAGCCACAGCACCGGGATGCGGAGTGATTGATGTGTTGCCCAACCTGACGTCACGTGACATGTTGGGTAGAGAAGCAGTCAATGGTCTTTATGAGTACTTCATCACCAAGTTTGGGCCGGAATCGTCCATTGAGTTCCAGCAGGCTCGGAACAACTTCATCCGGTCGTTGGCAGCATACTCCATCATCTCGTTTCTTCTCCAGTTCAAAGACAGACACAACGGAAACATCATGTACGATGAGCAGGGTAACATCTTGCACATTGACTTTGGGTTCTGCTTCGATATTGTTCCTGGAGGAGTCAAGTTTGAAGTGGCACCTTTCAAGCTCACCAAAGAAATGGTCATGGTGTTGGGAGGCTCCAACAACACGCAGGCATTTTGTCGCTTCGAGGAGCTCTGTATCAAGGGCTACCTTGCGTGTCGGCCATACATGGAAACCATTGTACGGTGTGTGACTCCAATGTTGGAGAGCGGGCTTCCGTGTTTCAAGGAGTCCACGATCAAGAAGCTCCGCAAGCGGTTTGTGCCCACCAAAAGTGAAAAGGATGCGGCCGTCTACTTCAAGGGCTTAATTCGGAAATCGTACGAAAGTTTCTATACTACCGGCTACGACGAGTTCCAAAGGCTCACCAACGGAATTCCGTATTAATCTGGGTGCACAGCAGACGATGAGACATTTACATGTGACACACTATATACATTCATCAAAATACAAAATACATTGAAAAGAGAATAAAGGTGCCATTGATTTTGGTTAACTCCTTTTTATTATCCGATAGTGTCATTGGAAAGATACCCAGTTTGGTATGCATTCTTAAGTTCAGATAAGACTGCATACAAGCACTCTTGAAACCCCCCAAAAAAAATGGGCAACATTGATGGGACAGAGATCAAAGAATACAAAACCCTTAGGCAAAGACCATAGACTAATCTAACCATATGTCCATTCATAATCACTAGGATCTTCAACAGATTTCAGAATCCTGGTATATACAGGATACAAGTGTATGCACCCACCATCTCCCGTACGCATTAGTACAGGTATATATATGGTCAGATTCTATTTTATGAGATAAATATATACATATATTTACATATGTTTCTTCATAGGCTACAATTCTATAATTTGTTTTCGGAGAAAACCTCTTAAAGAAGTGAAAAAACCGCGAGAGAAAACACAGAGGTGTTTAGAGAAGTGAAAGATCGTGCAGTGAGTTTTGACAACTCCGTCTATAATCACGTTCTAAAAAGATCAAACTAAAAACGTCGTGGATAGAACGGTTTAAAGTAAAAAATGTTTTTGTGCGTTAAATCAGGTGTTAAAGGAGTCAAATCATTGGTAAAATTAATATCGATTCGGCGTTTGGTTGATTTTTTGTAGGTGATTAAAATTTTGATGTAAAAATAATAGAGATCAAGTTTTTTGAAATCCGAATCTGGGTTTCCAACAGCATACTGAATTGAGGGAGTTTCAGACATTTTGCAATCTTGCCAGATGATGTCAGCGATGGTACATTCAAAGAAAATGTTTTTTCCATTTCAAGAATTACAGTGGAGTAAAGTATTCCACGAAGAGGGCAACTAGATGTTGGAAAAATGTATTTGAGGTCGTTTCCAAGATGAAAGAGTTGAACATAATCATAAGGATCATGATTCCAAGTTGTTTTCTTGAACTTGGTCCACTATAAAGCCCAATTTCTTGTCCCAGTAAGATCTTTGATGGTTGCACTGGTCACCAAATGATGATAGTAGAGCTATTTTTGTTTGCTCCAGCTTTTAAAGAGGTAGTCATTGAAATTCCTGACTTTATATAGTTGAGGATTGTCGGTGTAAGGTTCTTGAATACTCTTGACAAGGACTCGTCTCAGTTGTAAGATGTAGGCATCTTGTTGTTCCGCGTAATTTTCCCATTGATGTTTTGTCGATGTCGAGAAACCTTTGGGTTTTATGATTGTTTATGTAATGTTGAAATAATGAGTGCAGTATTTCTGGCATAATCACGAAGACCACTTTGAATAGCCGACATTCTTAGGCGGTGTGGGTTTATCTATGAGGTACTATATATGGGGTACTAATATAGAAGGAATTAATTTTTGAGGTACTAATTTATGAGGTAATAATTTATTATGTACTAATTTATGAGGTACTAATTTATGAGGTACTAATTTATGATATACTAATTTATGAGGTACTATTTATGAGGTACTATTTATGAGGTACTATTAAATATGTACTAATTTATGAAGTTCTACTTGTCCTTGACATATCTTCTAATTATCAAAATCATAAATTTATACACATGGCTTTGCTCAGTTTATGAACGTCATACGGCTTGATAGTAATCTTCCCATATTCAGATATCATAGTAATGATCATATCACACATATAGATACATAGCTCCAGAATACGGAAAATGTCAATACTTACCCAGTCATTCCCTCCTCCTTCACCTACCTATTTTGTACCCCCGATGTCAACGAGTACCTAGCATGTACGGAGAAAAGATACTTGGTGGATATGCTGTATACAGGCCTTCGAAAGACAATAAGACTGTTTATACTTTGAACAACAAGACTATGTATACTTTGAACAACAGGACTGTGCACACCTCAAACAATAAGACTACACACCTCAAACAATAAGACTACAGACCTCAAACAATAAGACTACACACCTCAAACAATAAGACTACAGACCTCAAACAATAAGACTACACACCTCAAACAATAAGACTACAGACCTCAAACAATAAGACTGTGCAGACCTTAGGTGTGTAGAGAAGATAATGCCAGATTCGCAACGATGGTTGCGGCACCAGGAGGACCTGTGATTAACCACGGAGTAATATCCAGTGGATGACTCATACTATAAGATATTGACCTCATAGTGTCATCAAGATATGTAAACACTCCAGGGGAAGTGTTTCAGGAGTAGGAGACGAAAGTTGTCAGTGCTCATTGAAGTATTATCAATACGAGATCTTTTGGTGGGTCTGGTTCTTGGAGGTATCTTGGTATCCCTCCGGGCAGTTGATATTCGATTTTCGATACTAACAATAAATGGGGGCGAAGTCCCCTTTATATATTTGGAGATTCTTCCTTCATTACGGCATTCATTGTAACCACAATTGATTGCCGCAGGAAAGCAGATGGCTGGCTAACCAGCAAGCCGTGGTTATTAGAGTGCGCTCTTTTCATTGCTGGTTTTCAACAAGGCGAACAAAAAGTATAAGAGGTGTGGTGGCCCTGTCATATCAGAATTTGGTCTTGCAAGGTACAACTTACATTTCCCTGTATATTAATATATACTAAAACAAAAATTGAAACCCTATTATTTGGCTTTTCCCCTTCCGCATTTTCCCTTCACTACTCTTAAGTTCTTGCTGAAGTGATGCTTCTTAAGGAGCTGGTATAGGGCTTTCTAACTTTTCAGGAACGTGCGCCTTTCTTTTCCTGAAATGAACATTCATTGTTCACTTTCAACATGGATAGATCTTTCATGGTAGTATTGCCAGGATTCTGGACACATCCATTCGAAGCCTAATAGCAAGAAATTTTTAAAAAACTTTATGTCAGATCCACCATCGGTATTCTCGCTTTTTGAGTTAGTATTAAGCCACCACACAGCCATCTATCGATGAGAGACGTATGGGTTGGGAAAGGTAGATTTGTTCAAATGAGGCCGCATCATTGGCCATAGTGGTGAGGGTTCCGACAGGGAGTAAGTTAGTAGTCAGTTAAAACTTTCGTAGTAACTTAGTAACTTAGGAGTAAGTTAGTAGTATTTAGTAAGTTAGTAGTCAGTTAAAAAGTTAGTAGTAAGTCCATAAGTTAGTAGTAAGTTAATAAGCTAGTAAGTTGGAACCCGCTCAAACTGAAAAACAAGATCTCTATCTTTGTTAGATCTGCTATGGGTAGTGTTCTATCCAACCAGTTATTGAGCCAATATTCCCAGTTAACCGGAATTTTTCTTTATGACGATTGTCTTCGGTTCGCCGTTGCTATGCCCTTTAATTGATCTCCTGCGGACTTATAATTATGGCCGACTCCTCTTCCACTGGATTCCATTGTCCAACCTTGGAGTCCACCTTTCTGACTCTATTTCTGACTCTATTTCTGACTCTATTTCTGACTCTATTTCTGACTCTATTTCTGACTCTATTTCTGACTCTATTTCTGAATCTATTTCTGACTCTATTTCTGAATCTATTTCTGACTCTATTTCCCGTAACATACACTGACAGTCGAACCAACGGTGAAGCTGTAGCTGAAGGAGTTTTTCTTGCTCACGTGATCTCCACACATGTGGAGTATAAATGGTTCAGGTCCATGAAAGAGATCTACAACGTGTAGTCAATCACCATCACGATCCACCAGTTCTCTACCAGCCTTACCTTGTGGCCAGAGACCAAGATGTCCATGGAGCCAGATCCAGACTAAATTTCCAAGGACAACTTAATACATTAGATCGAAATTCCTGCACTGGTTCAAACTTCCTGCAACTCAAGCTCCCCTAATGCACTGGTCAGTCACAAATGGCCGACACGTATAACGTTTGTGTTTTTTTCTGGCTGGCTAACATCCATCGTTTACCTAAGACCCGTGAGTCTTCTGTCCATTTCTCTTGTACTACAAAAACACACTACACAGTTCCCTATACACTTGGGTAACACGTGACACTTATTGTGCTACTTAGGACAACGAATGGTAGGTCGTAGGTCGTGGTTTGCACCGGTTGCATCCGTATACGCCTCAGGAAAAGTGCTTGTGTGCAGGATTTTGCACCCAAAATACTTTTTCTATAAACTACACTTGGACTTACTCACCCAGATAACTATAGAAGTTTTGAGTATTCTTAGCTAACAAGTAGATTCCGATTTTCCCCGTCTTTACATCCCAACCTGCATATTTCCAAAATTGCATGGGTCTACACATCTCAAATCACAAATCGACCCTGCAGCTCACTTCCAAAAACAGGAATTGTGCATTCCAGCTTCCCATAATTGTGCCCAAAGTTATCAGTACATCTGCCAAGCCATGTGGTTCCCAGATCAAAGTTCCAAGTACGATATGGATGTTCTAAGCGTACCTCCGATCGACCCGAAAATACTACACGGAGTCGGATTTCGGTTTTGATCTATGCCATGTCAGATTTTGTGTTTTTTTTTTAAGATTCGAGTATTTGTCTTGTTTTTGGTTCGGCAAAAACAAATTGTGGTGTTTGTGGTTCTCCGATACCAGAAACGAGTTTGTAGTCGGCACCTGTGGTAAGCTTTATATAAGCCGCGATATTCCCACAATTACAAACCTCCTCTCCAACTCACTTTACAAACACTAATTCCTCCGAATTACCAACTCCAGACTCTCAGACAAAAACATAAGACTATAAGCTCAGACTTTTATTCTTAGACTTTCAGACTAGACTCTCAGACTAGACTCTCAGACTATAAGTTCAGACTTTTATACCTAGACTCTCAGAAAAGACCTTCAGACTAGACTCTCGCCTCCTAATTCTTCCTTTTCAATGCAAGCTCGTGACCCCTGTAGCTACTTTGAACAGCTCTTCAACAATGATGCTCCAATGGAGACTGACTTCTCTCCATTCTTTGCTTCCAATGCCTCTCTTGGCTTGACTCCTCGGAAGCTCAGGGAGTGGAGACACCTGGATCTCGACTCCAACAATGACTCCGACGTTTGTCCCTTGGGCTGGAGAACCTTGGAGCTCTCTCCTTTTGTCCAGGCTTTTTTGCCAGCCAAAATTGACCCAGAAGACCACAATCCAGCTCTGAATGGTGCCGCAGAAGAGGCAGAAGAGACAAAAATGCCAGGCCTGGAGCTTCAAATTCCATCCTTTGATATGCCTCCATGGAAAAGCACCTTGAGTGTCTCTGCCCACTCGAAGCTTCAATCGAAGCCGCAATCGAGAACGCACTCGAAGTTCCACTCAACCTTCCAGTCAATAATGGAGGAACTGGAGCCGGAGCTGGAACTGGAACTGGACACCAAGCCCACTCCAAATAGTAGTTGGATTTCGCAGCTGACCATGCTGACCATGGACCTTCTTTTCAGAGGCTCTGAGTTGGGTGTTCTGGAATCCACTCATCATGTGTGTGTACTGCCTTGGGACCCTCCAAAGGCACACACTAAACTCTGGGACCCTCCAAAGGCCCACTCTAAACTTTGGGACCCTCCAAAAACCCACTCTAAACTTTGGAATCCTCTTGAGGGCGCTCGTTCTACTTGAAAGCCGGTATGGAGTTTTGTGGACTCCGAATAGGCTCCAAGTAGTTAACGCTAATCCCCAAGGTACTAAATAAATAATTAATAAGAAGAAAATTTAAGAACCTGTAGTTTTGTCGTATCATTTATTCGCTCGAGATTCACTCACTACAAGCAATACGTTATACCTACAGTCTTGTAGAAATCGCAAGCAGTTTTGGCAGCTTCGAAAGCCGTATTAAAAGGTTCAAAAGAGACCCCCTAGAGTTTTTTCGACTTGTTTCAAAACTAAACTGAATTTATTGTTGCTTTATTCTCGTCCTTTTTAAGCGTATTTGTAAGGTTTAGTTCTCTTTCTTCTGGAAAAAAAACACTACTATATACTACATACTACTATATACTACACACTACTATATACTACATACTACTATATACTACACTACTACTTCTGACCATGATTTTTGTCCGACCATGATTGTAGTCAAGAGTATGAAAAACCCATGATCACTATTTGGTGATGGGGATTATCACCAACTTTTCCGCAGATAATACCAGGGTAAAGCTGGATCTGGAGGAATATCACAAGACAAATGAGCCCTCACTTTACCAAAATCAAACCGCAGCTGGATTAAATCGGTCATCTTTCACATGCAAATATGACTGACTCTTACCATTGTTTAGTTTTCCAACTTTGACTTTTATGGACACCCTAACGTAAACCTTATGGTCACTGCTATATATCAATAAGAGTCTACAAAGTATACAGTGGGTCAGTACTAAGAGTAGTGGGTACTATTACATTCAGTAGATCAATAAAGTATTCTAATTTTTGATCCGAGGATTAGATCAGAGGATATAGTGGTGGATCAGAGGATAAAGTCGTAGATCAGTGGACTCATACTTGTGGAAAGTGTTACCAACACTGTTCTAGACCCACGAATTGTAAGTCTGTATTTACCAGTATCATCAGGATTGAAGACGCAAAACTACATCAAATTATTCAACTAAAAATCTAAAACTTCAACAACGGATTTCTTGATTCTCGTATCGATGAACAGCGTAGCAAATTACGATAAGTATCATGAGTTTCAGACGTGATTCATTAATTTTTAAACTCACATTGCTCTTGATCCAGCATCAAGTATGGGGAAGTGAGAGAGTTTTTCTTCAGCCACCACGTTTTGGTGCCGGCTTATACCTCAAATAAATACACATTTTTTTCCTGACTGTCCCAAGACTACCCATTGAACTTAAGCATATTAATAAGCGGACTAAAAGAAACCAACAGGTATTACTTCCGTAACGGCGAGTGAAACTGTAAACGCTCAAATTCAAAATCTTCGGAATTGAAACATGTTCTTGAGAGAGATACTTGAGCTTGTTAAGGAACAATCAAATTTTTAGTGAGTCTCTGAAGTTAAGAACTATATAAAGACTCAATAAGAAAAAAAGGGTTTTTATGAGTAAAGTTCATCAAAAGCTTTTTTTCCACATATATAAATGGGTGACCCGTGACGGTTCAGCTATAGTGGAATATACCTCCAGTACTATGAATTTTCAGTACCAAGTCTCAGTAATGAGTATCAGTTCAAAGTGTCAGTACAAGTATAAAAACTATAACGTGTCATACATGCCTACAAATTATTAAGTAGGTATCCTTCAAAGTGGAGAAGTTGTGAAGGCCATACTATGTACTCAGTAGCTTCAATTTCCACTTTTATTCCAATTCTACTTTGATTTTATATGGTAGGAGTGATATTTAGTAAACGTAATATATAGTAGTAGTGTATAATTCTGTAATACAATTATATGGTTCATGATGAGTATTGTTAAAGCATATAGTTACAATGCGTAATATGTTTAGATTCGATTTGCAAATACAGAATGAGTAATCCTAAAGAAATCTCAAAAACCTACTTGGCCCTATACATCGACAGCCATTCCTAGGAGTACTTCCCACCTTAGAAGTTGTCACACTTGCAATTTGATGGATAAAATTGTCACGGGCGAAAGTTCACTGGAAAGTGATGCCATAGAGGACCTCAAACATATAGTACTTTTTTAACCTATTTTTCCTTCTTTTCTTGGGCTTCTTCTTGTCCCAAACACCCTTTTTTCTACCTTCATATCTTGATTGCCAGACTCCTTGTATTCGCCAACTTAAATGATATCTTTGTCTTGGTAAACAGTTTCGTTTTCTCTGTTGTATTAGTCGTATACTATCATATCTTTCTCCTTCAAGATATCTATTTTCAGCTTGCTGTCACCAGACCACTACTGCCGGCAACATTACTATAGAAAATGTATTTTATAAAGGTTCTGTGCTTGATTTAAAATATTTAAAATAGCCTATTTACACATATTAAACACTTTAATTTATAAAATCATTTTTATACAAATTAAATTAAACCAATAATTTTATTATGGTAGAATGATAATAAATCTCTTCGCAGATTTATCTCTTCCGTTTATTAAACTATATAAACTTTTATTTGATTAAACACCTATGATTGAAAATAGTAGCTGTTACCATTATATCAGAAACGCTTTATTACTATTACTATTACTATTACTATTACTATTACTATTACTATTACTATTACTATTACTATTACTATTACTATTACTATTACTATATTTCTGTACTACCAGGACTCTATACTATGACTTTGTGATGACTCTATGGAAGTTTAAACTGGGGACTCTATGATGAACTAATATTGAACACTATTTCAGGTATAATTTAATGAAGGCCATACTATTGTATTCACTCTCATGAGCTTCCTTAGTTTGTTTTACTCATTAAACTAGCAGATGTTTTGTTCTCAAGAGCTCGTGCATAAGTCAAGCAATTTCCAATTTACTTACACCTATAGTATCGTCTTTACTTTCTTACTACAGTACTCCAGGTTGCGAACAACGCACAACATCCCCTTATCATATTAACCCCATAATGTCAAAGATAGCTGCTCGTTTCGCAATCCTTAGGATAATAGGTTCATTACTTATGGTGTTGGCCAGCACCACTTTCATAATCCCAAAATCAAGAGGATCATCGTCAAACATCTACCCTTTGATCATTATGACCCACCCACCCTCTGGTAAAATGTACCAGTACATGTCAATGCCGTCCTTTGCACCCTCTGGTCTATTTAAAAGCTTTACTGACCATCCTCAGTATTGTGGGATCATTACTAGTGGCCCGCACCACGTTCATGATCCCAAAATTAAGAGGCTGGTTCCTCAAACCTTTATCATTTGACCATTGGCCTCCCTCCATAAATTGTTCCATATGTTGCCCTCCCTCCCTCCCTCCCACAAACCCAGCCAAGCTTCCAGATTCTCAGACAAGCTGCAGACATGTTACCCAAGCTTCAAGAGCCTCAGTCGAAATTCAGTCTTGCTGAAATATTTCTAGAGACTCCATTGCCGGTCACAAAATCCATCAACTCAACCTGTTTCTCTGTGTAGCCATGGCTGGTGGAAATAAAACAATTCTTCATTCACTTTTTGGTGCCCCCCTCCCTCCCTCTGGTAAGACGTACGAGTTCTTTTCATGATCCTCAAAAAATTGGGATTACTAATAATGGCCCGCACCATTTTCATAATCCCAAAATCAAGAGTTTGACTGTCTCATAATCCTCAATACTCAAAAAAATGGGATTACTAATAATGGCCCGCACCATTTTCATAATCCCAAAATCAAGAGTTTCACGTTGTCATAATTCTTAATCCTCAAAAAATTGGGATTACTAATAATGGCCCGCACCATTTTCATAATCCCAAAATCAAGAGTTTGACTGTCTCATAATCCTCAATACTCAAAAAAATGGGATTACTAATAATGGCCCGCACCATTTTCATAATCCCAAAATCAAGAGTTTCACGTTGTCATAATTCTTAATCCTCAAAAAATTGGGATTACTAATAATGGCCCGCACCATTTTCATAATCCCATTATTTTAGAGGCAGATTCTTCAAGTATTCACTATTCGACCATTGTCGTTCCTCTTTTTAACATTCCAAACCAAGCTAACAAAGTTTCCGTCAGGCTGTGGAAATGTGAACCAAGCATCCGGAGTCTCTGCTGAAATTTAGTCTTGCTGAAATTATTTCTTGAGCACCATTGCCGGTCACAAATTCCATCAGCACCTCGTACTTCTCTGTGTAGCCATGGCTGGTGTAAAAAAATAAGGAATGTTTCAATGACTCATTATTATTCNTCCATCAGCACCTCGTACTTCTCTGTGTAGCCATGGCTGGTGTAAAAAAATAAGGAATGTTTCAATGACTCATTATTATTCTAGTTCTCTTCAGGTTCTGTGTTTGGTAAAGTTTTGGTAAGTTTGTGTAAAGCTTGTTGCTCTCCGGTTGTTTTGTGTAAAAAAAAAAAAAAAAAAAAAAATACTGGGGGTTCATTTGTTCTTGATAGCAATGTTTTGATACTTTGTTTATTAGCAATTGTATCGGTGATTTGGTGCTCTTCAATTCACTTTTTTTGGGGGTTTTTCTGAAGTCTTTTGTGTTTTTTCTGAAGTTTTTTTGTGTTTTTCTGTTGTTTTGTTTTTCTCTTCCACCTCAATGAATGCTTAAACTAGACTGTACTCCGGTCAGAACGGAAAGAGTAGAAGAGTTCAAATGTAATCTATCTTTGAAAGCATCCTCGTACCACCTTCATTGTCTGGACCATTGTACTATCCAAGTTCCTAGCACCATCTTGACTAGCCTTGGATTTGAAGCTCTATAGGTTACACAAAAACTGGTGATCAGTCAGTCCCTGCTTTAACTTGTAGTCCATCTCCTCAACCTCTGGATAGCATACCTAGACATCTGGAAAACCTCTGAAGCGGTCTAGAATACTTCTGAGTATACATCTGTCTTGGTTTCTGCCCAGGAAAGTCCCTTCTTTTGTGTCTGGTTCGTGAGTTGAGAAAACTATGGCTTCACCGGCTAGAGGAAAAGGTCGTCGTTCTAG
>NLAL01000158.1:0-40372 GCA_002374735.1 Metschnikowia sp. 13-106.1
AGTGTCTTATAGTATGAGTCATCCACTGGATATCACTCCCTGGTTAATCACAGGTCCTCCTGGTACCGCAACCGTCGTTGCGGATATGGCGTTATCAAATCTACAGAGTATAGTAGTGTATATAGAGCATACTAGAGTATAGTATATATACTAGAGCATACTAGAGTATAGTAGTGTATAGAGTTCGTCGAGGAGTGTACATTGATAAATAATAGATATAGAAATGTATAGGCTTAAATAAAACATTTTGAAAATATAACTTACATTGGATGGTGCAATAGTGGATGGAGAGTCAAATAAAAAATGCTGATGCGTACTGGTAGACCCGTGCACCCGCGCACATAATATACTAGGCCAAAATGCGCCCTTCCTACTCCCCATGCCTATC
The DNA here is from genome assembly GCA_002374735.1 of Metschnikowia sp. 13-106.1. Taxonomy (NCBI): domain Eukaryota; kingdom Fungi; phylum Ascomycota; class Pichiomycetes; order Serinales; family Metschnikowiaceae; genus Metschnikowia; species Metschnikowia sp. 13-106.1. The sequence continues at coordinate 389 of NLAL01000158.1, forward strand.
GATATCATTTCCAGTGCCTTCTTCGACGGCCCCCAAGTGATCCCAGGCTGGCCGTACCTCAAGACATATGTCCCCGTAGCCGCCGTAGTGGGTGCTGTCAAATACTACACCAACGGAGCGTCCAACCCCTGGAATGGCGACCTCCACGGCAAAGTGTTCATAGTGACGGGCGGTACTTCAGGGTTAGGGGCGGCGGTCACGTACCAGTTGGCTCAAAAGGGGGCCCAGGTGATTCTTTTGTGCAGGCAGACCGATGATCCGTTCACCATTGATTTTGTGGAGGATATGAGGGAACGCACCAACAACTTCATGGTTTATGCTGAAGCGTGTGATTTGCTGCTGCTACACAGTGTGCGACTTTTTGCCACGCGGTGGTTGGACAACCAGCCTCCGCGGCGGTTGGATGGCGTGGTATGCTGTGCGGCCGAAGGCATGCCCAAATGGAAGGCGCGGCAGGTATCGGTGGATGGAGTAGAGCTCCAGACGGCCGTCAATTATTTGGCCCATGTGCACCTTCTAACGCTCTTGAAACCGCTGCTCCATGTTCAGCCAGCAGACCGTGATGTGCGGGTGGTGGTGGCCACGTGCCTGTCCCAGGCGTTTGCAGAGGTGGATGAGGGGGACCTCTTGTGGGATGCACGGAGGTATCCTTCCAATAACCCGTTGGCGGTGTATGGGACATCCAAACTTTTGTTGGGGATGTTTGCCAGGCAGTTCCAACGCCTGTTGAATGCATACGAACGCACCGATAAGGCTCCGTGCAATATCCGCGTGAGTGTGGTGAACCCGGGCATTATGCGGACGGCTTCTTCCCGGAGGTACATCTCCATGGGGACGGTTTGGGGCTTGGTGCTTTATTTGCTCATGTACCCGATTTGGTGGTTATTCCTTAAGGGCCTGACTCAGGGCGCACAGCTGATGATGTTTGCCATATTGGCTCCAATTTTGGGGGCCCAGGATGGAGGCAACTTGGTGCAGGAGTGTAAGATCTTGACCCAAGGCCGAAAAGAGTATTATGATTACGAGTTGCAGGACCGGGTGGTGGAAAAGACCCACGAGTTGATCAAGGCTTTGGAGACTCTGTCTGCTGTGGAGAGAAAGAAGAAGGAGCAGAAGGAGGGCAAGTCGAAGGAGCAGGTGGAGCGGGAGCAGAAGCAGAAGGACATTTCACAGAAACCACAAACAGAGGAGGATCTCGACTATAAGCTCCAGATGATGCGCAAGTCCATGGGGCTTCCAATGGGCAGCGGGAAGTTGTTCAGTGAAGAGGAAGTTAAGGAGGACGTCAAGGGGAAGGAGAAGAAGGTCAAGCAGCGGAAAAAGGGAAGAAAGGTTTAGCGGGCCAATGACCGGGCCCAACCAAAGGACTGACTCGAACAGATACAGAAGAAGAGATTGATTGACTCGAACAGATAGAGAAGAAGAGATTAACTGACTCGAACAGATAGAGAAGAAGAGATTGACTGACTCGAATCAGATAGACAAAAAAGGTTAAGTGACTGACTGACTGACTGGACTAACTGGAATCCAGAACTTTGGAGCAGTTGTATCAGGACCGGACTAAAAGAGTTTGACTCGGAAGCAGTTGGACAAGAGGAACATGAACCTGGAAATGATGCGTCGTGGAATTTGATAGAACTTGAATGGAACCTGAATCGAATCTGGAAAGCAGACAAGAATATGAAGCCTGGAATAACTGACAAGAACGTTGACTCAGACACAAAGTCAGAGGAATAAAAGTGGTTAGAGAATCGGGCAGAATAGAAGGGTCTACAATGGCAATGGCTTGGTGTTCACACAGAGGTCTTCACCACTCCACTAGAAATACTAGTACGGCAGAAATACTGGTACGGCAGAAATACTGGTACCTCAAAAATACTGGTACGGCAGAAATACTAGTAAGCCAAAATACTAGTACGTCAGAATTACTAGTACTTCAGAATTACTAGTACAGCAGAAATACTAGTACTTCAGAAATACTAGTACGTCAGAAATACTGGTACGGCAGAAATACTAGTACGCCAAAATACTAGTACGTCAGAATTACTAGTACGTCAGAAATACTAGTACGCCAAAATACTAGTACGGCAGAAATACTGGTACGTCAGAAATACTGGTACGGCAGAAATACTAGTACGCCAAAATACTAGTACCTCAAAAATACTGGTACGGCAGAAATACTAGTAAGCCAAAATACTAGTACGGCAGAAATACTGGTACGGCAGAATACTAGTACTCCAGAAATACTAGTACGGCAGAATACTAGTACTCCAGAAATACTAGTACGTCAGAAATACTGGTACGGCAGAATACTAGTACGGCAGAAATACTAGTAAGCCAAAATACTAGTACGCCAAAATACTAGTACGGCAGAAATACTAGTAAGCCAAAATACTAGTAAGCCAAAATACTAGTACGTCAGAATTACTAGTACACTCAATAGAGCACTAGTGCATTAGTGCTCTAGTACACTTCGCAGACTCCAGTGTATAGTTTTATAAAGAACATTTTGATACTTCTTTCAAACACTTCGAGTCTCTTTTACATATCCGTTCGCTATATCGTCAAACTCATACCGCATTATTCCTAAGTGTGACCAAACCAAATGGAGCCCCGAGGCTGGATCTGTTCATTCCTTCCAAGGCATAGGCCATCATCATCTACTCCTTGCAACTCTGGAAATACGTAATTGGAGTAAGCACCAGTTCTTGTAAACAGTCAGTAGTCAATTAGTTAGTCAGTAGTTTTACTAAACAGTCAGTAGTTTTATTAAGTAGTCAGTGGTTTTATTAAGTAGTCATTAGTTTTACTAACTAGTCAGTAGTTTTATTAAGTAGTCAGTGGTTTTATTAAACAGTCAGTAGTTTTACTAAACAGTCAGTAGTTTTACTAAGTAGTCAGTAGGAAATGATTACTAGTATGTAGTAGTAGTCAGTCAGTTATAAGTGGTCATCAACACAGGATACAGTAAGCCAGAAGTGAGTAGTGAGTCGTCAGTTGTAGTAGTAATAAGTAGCGAGTCGTCAGTCGTAGTAGTAATAAGTAGGGAGTAGTAAGTAGGGAGTAGTGGGTAGTTGTAGGCAGTCTATAATCTTGTAGAGAAGATAACGTCAGATCCGCAACGACGATTGCGGTACCAGGAGGACCTGTGATTAACCAGGGAGTGATATCCAGTGGATGACTCATACTATAAGACATTGACCTCATAGTCTCACCAAGATATGTAAACACTCCAGGGGAAGTGTTTGCTTCAGGAACAGGAGACGGAGAGTTGTCAGTACTCAGTGAAGTATTATCAATACGAGATCTTTTGGTGGGTCTGGGTCTTGGAGGCATCTTGGTGTCTCTCCGGGCAGTTGATATTCAATTATCGATACTTAACAATAAATGGGGGAAGTCCGCTTTATATATTTGGAGATTCTTCCTTCATTACGGCATTCATTGTAACCACAATTAATTGCCGCAGGAAAGCAGATGGCTGGCTAACCAGCCAGCCGTGGTTATCAGAGTGCGCTCTTTTCATTGCTGGTTTTCAACAAAGCTTGAATAAATCTTCAATAATAGTTCAATCATTCTTGTAAAATTGTTCTAATTCTTCAATAAATCGTCCATGATTTTTCCATGAACATTTGTGCCGATCTTCAAGGCACAGGAACTAGTTATCTCAATATTGGATTCAGTATTCGTTCATTCTGTGAACCCTCATATTTTGTTGGGGTTATATTTCATAACGTCTTTCCCGTTCATCTTTTCAATGTAGTTTCAAAAATAACAGATGCCTTGTTTTGCAATAAAATCCTTTTTCTTTTCACATCAACATTGAATAGTTAAATGTTTCTTGTGATTTTCCTCGTTTCTTAAGAAGACAAGAATCATGTCTTGTGGAATGTATCGGGAACCTTTTCATTAGTACTAGGCTATTCAGTTAGTAGTAAGTAGTCAGATGTAGTAATAAGTCATAGTAAGTAGTAAGTAGTAAGTAGTCAGATGTAGTAGTAAGTAGTAAGTAGTAGTTGTAAGTAGTAGTAGTAGTAGTAGTAGTAGTTGTAAGTAGTAGTTGTACTAGTTATAAGTAGTAGTAAGTAATAGTAGTAGTAGTAGTAGTAAGTAGTAAGTAGTAGTAAGTAGTAAGTAGTAGTACTAGTAGTAGTAGTAAGTAAACGTAATAAGTAGTCAGATGTAGTAAGTAGTAGTAAGTAGTAATACTAGTAGTAGTAACTAGTAAGTAGTGTAGTAATAAGCAGTAGTACTAGTTATAAGTAGTAGTAGTAGTAGTAGTAGTAACTAGTAAGTAAAAGTAATAAGTCATAGTAAGTAGTAAGTAGTCAGATGTAGTAGTAAGTAGTAATAGTAATAGTAACTAGTAGTAGTAGTAGTAGTAGTAAGTAGTTGTGATCCTGTAGAGCCGCTAAGTTCGGTTGGCTGTTTCGGTGTACGCTTGGGACGATAACTTGGCCTCCCTCTCTATGATATCTTCTCACTGAAGCGAGAGTTCCCTTCCTCTTTGGGGGTCTCATGCCCCGAGTAAGCCACTCCTACCAACTTGGTCACCACCTGATACATGTACAAGTCCTTGTTGCTCCAATAAACCCTCGTAAAGTTTTCTTTGCAGCTCTGAGATCACCTCCCAGTCCTTCTGATTTTTCCAAGGTTTGTCTTCATGGAATAAAGTCTTGCGTTCTTTCCTCTTACTCATTTTTCGCATGGTTGTCTTGAGTTTAACATGCTGTGTATTGACCGGGTAGTGGCAGCTGCGAGGTATTAGATTGTTTTCGGCGTCATCATTATGCGGTGAAGATGGATCGTACACCACGCCTTTGGAACCTACCTTTTTCTTCTTCTTGAAGAGATTTCATCGGCCCTGCTTCATAGAGAATTCCGGAAATAGTGGGACCATGAGCCCCGTGCTATCGTCAGTATAGTTCGTGGGAGATCTAATTCGGTCACTTTCTGAGCTACCATGAGGCGCTGGTAAGCGTAAAGCTGGTGTATCCAAGCCCAGACATGGAGGAGGTTTGCGTCCTGGTTTTACTATTGGAATGTTGGAATCCATCAACGCATCAGAACTCGAGCCCGGGTGCAGTAGCGATAAATGCGGAGTAGTAGTAGTAGTAGTAGTAGTAGTAGTAGTAGTAGTAGTAGTAGTAGTAGTAGTAGTAGTAGTAGTAGTAGTAGTAGTAATAATAGTAGTAGTAGTAGTAAATAGCCCACTGTTCATTGAGAATACCCAAAGTAAACCCGTATGAGGTTAACACCCTGTATATCAAGAGAGACTCATCTGGTAAGCAGGCTCAGCCCAAACTAAACCTGGTACCGGAATTGACGTGATCACGACCTACCATCCGACAGACTACTTTCTTAATGCGCAGCTCGAGCCCAAGTCTCAAGTTACCAAGGAGGACGAGGAAAAGGAGCTTCAAAGGCAAAGAAAGTTTTGTTCCAAAGAAATCCTGAGGGCAATCCAGGACCTAGAAGCCGGCCTAAAACTGGGATGTTCCCGGTTGTCCGCTCTGTCGTTTGGAATACGGAACCATTCGGGCAATTAGCCATGTGTAGCGTTCATGGCCCACATGAACCATTGGGGCTGAGCAACAATCTCCTCGTTTTTAAGAAATAATAAGTAAAGACTAGTGAGTAAAGAGTAGTCTGTAGTATTAGTAAGTAAAGAGTAGTGAGTAAGGAGTAGTCAGTAAAGAGTAGTCAGTAAAGAGTAGTCAGTAAAGAGTAGTCAGTAAAGAGTAGTAAGTAGTCAGCTTTAAGTAAAGAGTAGTCAGTAGTATTATTAAGTAAAGAGTAGTGAGTAGTAAGTAGATAGTTGTAGTAGTCAGTAAAGACTAGTCAGTAAAGAGTAGTCAGTAGTAAAAGTAAGTAAACAGTAGTAAGTAAACAGTAGTTAGTAGTATCAGTCAGTAAAGACTAGTCAGTTGTAAGTAATGAATATTAAGTAGTAAGTAGTCAGTAAAGAGTGGTGAGTAGTCATTTATAAGTAAAGAGTAGAGAGTAGTAAGTTATAAGAAAAGAGTAGTCAGTAAACAGTTATAAGTAATGAATAATAAGTAAAGAGTGGTGAGTAAAGCGTAGTCTGTAAAGAGTAGTAAGTAGTAACTTGTAAGTAGTAAGTAGTTAGTAGTCAGTAAAGACTAGTCAGTAAAGAGTAGTTAGTTGTAAGTAATGAATAATAGTAGTAAGTAAAGAGTAGTCTGTAAACAGTAGTGAGTAAAGAGTAGTAAGTAAACAGTTGTAAGTAAAGATTAGTGAGTAGTAAGTTATAAGTAAACAGCAGTGAGTAAAGAGTAGTGAGTAAACACTAGTAAGCAATGAATAATAAGCAAAGAGTAGTCAGTAAACAGTAGTCAGTAAAGAGTAGTCAGTAAACAGTAGTCAGTAACTGTTTAGTCGACTTTCGTAGGCTCTCAAAAAACCGAGGGGCATGAGTACCCATGGCGATTCGAACAATAATAGTATATAGTATATAGTATAGCAGTGGATACCACCTTGAGACCGAGGAAAAGAACCCACTTCTCAAATTAGCTACGGACGTTGAGAATTGTCTATCGAAAGACTTTGAGGGGAGAAACTCTCGATTCAATACTTTTCTCAAGTCCATAATGGAGACTTCACATAAACCGTTGATTTCGAATCTTAGAAGTTTCGCAATTTTTAAGTCTTTAGAACAGTACGAAATGTTCTGAATCTTTGGTTATTGAATTTGGCAAGTGTAGTTTGGAACATTTTCCTGCGCTTCTTTGATTACTTTTAAAAATACTGTATAAATAGTAACACAATTATTAGATCCACCATACTAGTCATATTATTGTCATACTATTTTCATATTACTGTCATACTATTGTCATACTATTTTCGTACTATTGTCATACTATTGTCATACTATTGTCATACTATTGTCATATTATTTACATACTATTTACATACTAATGCCATACTAACGCTGCTAGATCCACCAGGTAGTGTATTGAGGTATTTTAAGCCCTCTCTGTCTATCCCAATAATGGCCATACCAAGACGCTAAGACCCAACTTCACACGATGTTAGGCGGCGTTCAGTGCTATTGTTCTCGTGCACAGTCACACTTCCTCTTCTCTAAAAGTATCCAAGTACCTCAGATTCCTCCCTCGGGGGAATCATCAGCGAATGGACATAGTAAACAGAGTACGTGACGAAACCGGAATCTAAAAATATCTACTATACTATAATATACTAATATACTATAAGATACTACTATACTATAATATACTAATATACTATAAGATACTACTATACTATAATATACTACTATACTATAATATACTACTATACTATAATATACTACTATACTATAATATACTACTATACTATAAGATACTACTATACTATAAGATACTACTATACTATAATATACTACTATACTATAAGATACTACTATACTATAAGATACTACTATACTATAAGATACTACTATACTATAAGATACTACTATACTATAATATCTACTATACTATAAGATACTACTATACTATAATATCTACTATACTATAAGATACTACTATACTATAATATACTATACTTGCTAGACCTCTATGGGTAGTGTTCGAGCCTACGAATGCCAATGACTTGTCCAAGGCACCATATCCCTTGACTTGGACTCATCCATTCACTTTACCTCGTGACATGGTGTTTACCACCATACTCCACTTCTCTGGTACTCACAGGCTAACTCTATAAGTACTCGGAATCCCACCTACTGGGAATCCATCGGCGAATAAATACACAAAACAGAGTACTGGACCTAAGCAGAATCTAACAATACTCTACTACACTATACTATACTACTATACTATAATATACTACACTATACTATACTACTATACTATAATATACTACACTATGCTCTACACTATACTACATTATACTACACTATTCTCTACACTAAACTACACTAAGCTATACACTATACTACTATACTACTATATTATACTATACTATACTACTATATACTATACTATACTACTATATACTATACTACTATACTATAATACACTACTATACTACTATACTACACTGTACTGCTAGACCTACCATGGGTATACCACTACCCGAGAGATCTCTTTAAGGCTACGGATGCCAATGACTCATGCAGATAAAATAATATTAAACTCCTATACTAAAGGTTTTTTAAAAATAAAAAGGATGATTAATATCCTATACTAAAGGATTCTTTAACCAAAAAGAATTATTGAAAAGTTGAAATTCAAAAGAATCCTTCTTCAAACCTAGTTTGTTCTTAAAATACGAATTCATTTACGACACCTTGCATTACATTCAAAAAAAAAGTATATTTTATGTCTGTAAATTATAAGCTGTAACCCGTGACTTGGAAATATCCATTCACCTTACTCGTGATATGCGTTTCACTGGCCTGCTTTACTTCTGGTATTCACAGCTTAGCTATAAGATCACTAGGATTCCCACTATTGGGATCAAACAACGAATGAACATAACTCCAGTATTAGACGTATTTAAGAATACTACACTATACCATACTTCTGTACTACTATACCATGATTTTCTACTACTATACCGTACTTCTGTACTACTATACCATACTTCTGTACTACTATATTATACTTATTATACTACACACTCTAAACCTCTTCTATTACCTAGATATGGGACTACCACTTTTATTCTTTAATAACGTTTGTTAAGCTAAACTTGGATTGGTTAGTTGTCCCAAACAAAAGAACCAAAGCTTATACAACTAAGAAAAACGTGGTATCAAAAAACTCGTCATCAGAATATTGGTGTGGTTTGTCATCATAGTATGCAAATTCTGTATGGCCATTGCTACGTTGAGACAGAGGTTTGTGATCGCTCTATAGGCAGGAACCTCCCATCGTGGATCCAATATACTATACTAGACTATACTCCAATGTACTATACTAGACTATACTCTAATATACTATAATAAACTACACTCTAATATACTATAATAAACTACACTCTAATATACTATAATAAACTACACTCTAATATACTATAATAAACTACACTCCAATGTACTATAATAAACTACACTACGCTATACTTCTAGATTCCACTATACTAGAGTAGACTACACTATATTATACTTGTTAGACCCACCAGGTAATGTGTGACCTATTGAGGTATTTGTTCCAGAATACTCGAAAAGGTCTTCGTGGCACTTTGTTCAGCAATAGTTGTGACACGGCTTTAAATGGTCTTTATTACGATGGATAGAGTAGGCTTCATGAATGCTATATACTATACTATACTATACTATACTATACTATACTATACTATACTATACTATACTATACTATACTATACTATACTATACTATACTAGTCAACGAGTACTTAGCATGTACGGAGTCGATGTACTTCATAGACGCGTTTATATATACTAAAACATAAGTTGAAAATTTCTCTATACTACACTATACACTAAACTATACCTCTTCCTTTACTTGGATGTGGGACTACACTTTTATGCTTCATCAAAGTTTGTGAACCAAACTTGTGTTGGTTACTAGTCCCCAAAGAGAAGAACCGAAGTGGTCCATATAACTAACCGAAAACGTGGTATCGAAAAACTCGTCATCAGACCATTGGTGAGGATTCCATCATAGCATGCAAACTCAGATGGTCATTGTTAGGTTTGGAAAGAGCAGGCTTCGTGGATCTAACAGGTATGGTATTTGATATTCAATAACATAGGAAAAAAATGCTATTTTACAACGGTGTTTGCACAAAAGGGCTTTTTATATGTAAAGAGTATGAATAAGCATTGGTAATATCCATGAATGGAATGTATTGATGGAGAAAGAAAAAAAGCTACAGCACCTAATCCCCTCCATGCACCATATAACTTTGATAATGGCCTAATGCATCCTTTATTCCTTTTAGAGCATATTGTGTGTATCCTTTATTTCATTTAGAACATATAGTGTGTATCCTTTACTTTATTTAGAACATAAACTGTGTATCCTTTATTTCTTTTAGAACATATAGTGTGTATCATTTATTTCATTTAGAACATATACTGTGTATCCTTTATTTCTTTTAGAACATATTGTGTGTATCCTTTATTTCTTTTAGAACATAAACTGTGTATCCTTTATTTCTTTAGAGCATATGGTGGACTTAACTTTGATAAGCACTCGACTTTATGACATTAATACGCTATGGTTTGAGAGTGCCCTCACTGTTTATCCCAACAATGGCCATATCAAGACGCTAAGACCCAAAATCGCATATTGTTGGGACGCCATTCAGTGCTATTGTTCTCGTTCACACGTCTTCCACTGAAAGTATTTAAGTACCTCAGATTCCTCTCTTAGAGGAGTCATCAGCGAATAAACATAATAAACAGAGTCCCTGACGTAACCGGAAACTAACAGAGTATATAGTCAGTAGAGTATATAGAGTATAGAGTATATAGAGTATAGAGTATATAGAGTATAGAGTATATAGAGTATAGAGAATATAAAATATATAGTATAGTGCATAGTATATAGTATAGTGTATAGTATAGTGTATACTATAGTGTATAGTTTATAGTGTATAGTGTATAGTGTATAGTGTATAGTGTATAGTATAGTGTATAGTGTTAGGTTCTTGAATATGTCCTGTACTTGGGGTTATGGTGCTTTGGATAAAGCATTGACATTCGTAGCTCGCAAGATACCTCTATGGGTAGTGTGTCTACGCATGGTGGGTCTAATAATTACTCTATATTATCTATTATCTACTACTACCCATTTTTTATTACTATTATTTATTACTATCTAGTATCTATTGTTAGATCCACCAGGTAGTGTATTGAGGTATTTTAAGCCCTCTCTGTCTATCCCAATAATGGCCATACCAAGACGCTAAGACCCAACATCACACGATATTGCGACGCCATTCAGTGCTATTGTTCTCGTTCACACGCCCTCCTCTGAAAGTATTTTAGTACCTTAGATTCCTCCCTCGGGGGAATCACCAGCAAATAAACATAGTAAACAGAGTACGTGACGTAACCGGACTCTAACAAGTGCCATACTATTGCCCTATCTATGGAGATATTATAAAACGTCACCGACTAAGGCTAATAGGGCTATTATATAAGGCCATGTACTCTGCCACTCCATTTACTCAATTACTCCATCTACTCAATTACTCCATTACTCAATTACTCCATCTACTCAATTACTCCATTACTCAATTACTCCATCTACTGAGCCACTCCATTTACTCAGCTATTGTACGGACTAGGATGGCCGGCGGAGGTAACCCTAACCTTAAATCTTAAAATTAACTTTTGAATCTAAATCTAAACCCAAATATACAATACTTAAATTTCTCTTCAGCGCTTTTTTTTCTACATGTGGCCCAGGAAGATTGGAGAGGTCCATGGACTGCAAGAGAGAGACCGCGCTGGGTACGTAGCGAGACACCGTGACCCTCCGGGATGGTGTAGGCTCTGGCTCATTGGCATTTTTTGCTCCAAGAGTCATATAGAATTAAGAGATTTTGCCGTTTTCACCTAATGTCAATTACCATGTGGATCCACTTTAGGTTTCGGAGTGTAATGTATGGCATTTCCAGTGTACTCAATACTTTTCTGGTACGACCTGAAGCTCCAGACCACAATTACCAGCAAGTCCAGCACTACAGAAGTTTTAAAAAACATGGTACAAAAAAAAAAGAGCATTGTGGATCATTGAAAGAAAAAAACCTAGCCAGAAAAACAAAAAAGATTGCAGCACCACAATTTCACACATGGTCTCCCACTGCATTACTCACTGTGGCCCTAAGTGGCTTAACTAACGTTGATCGGACGGGAAACAGTGGTTTCCACCTGGTATGGCCGCAACCGAAAGTTGTTTTTTTCACATTACCAACTCGACGAGTCCATTGCAAGTATGAGATAGTAATTCCAATAATTAATTGACGACCGTGTTTGTTTTAATAATGTTTGAATTGTATCAACAGACACGGGCTCACAACGATATCAACTCTGCATGCTCGTACATCGGAGTGTCCTCTTCCTCGAACAAGTTTGAAGTCTGCAAAGCAGGATGTATCGAGAAAAGGATGTTTCTATTGCAAGCAACTTAAGATCAAGGTATGTCGAGACTTTTATTCTGCAGCAAAGAGCATCACAAAAAGAGCCACAATGATATAAGTGACAAGAGCGATTTGACTAAGGGATCTGGCAAAAGAGAGCTGGATTTGGAAATCGGGTCATGTCAGTGTCTGAACACTCGTGTTCAGTTCTCTAGTTTCCTTGGATTCTGAATCCCAATTGTTAGTGATCGAGGTCCAGGGATTAACTGGTAACGCATATAGATGACCAGTCTGGCTCAACAAATGTCTGAGACTAACCACAGTGCAATGAAGGAAAACCAGCTTGTGAGTACTGCTTACACCGAGGACGGGAGTGTATTTACGCAGAAGAAACACCAAGCAAAAATGGCAAAAATTTGGGCACTGCCAAAGACTCGAAACGTATTGCAAGCTCCAGTCTAAGGGTTCATCTGTACAACTTTGGGCAGGTTCAATTGAGCATTACACGGTTTGAATATACACTCCTCCGATTTTTAAACGACCATAGTGTACCGATTTTCACCTTCAATAATAATAATCCTAGAGCAGATCACATTTGGCGCATACACTTCCCATCATACCTTGGATTTTCTTCTGCCTTGCGCCAGACAGTGTTTTCATTTGCGAGTTTCAATCTTTGGCCAATCACCAACCTCCAAGCAATTCTAGCGGACGACGAGGGCCATAATGGGTCTTCTTTCCATACTCACTTGGAATACAACATCGACGATATCTCACATGATCTCTCACGTGTTCTAGAGCGGCTCTCGATTGATTCCGAATCCGACAGCAGCTTTTTGGACCATACTAACGTCTTTTTCGATAAGGTGGTCGAACTTTTTTGCTGCCCATATCCAGGAATCTGTTGCTAAAGACATTGAATATGCAGATGTGGCTACCATCTACTTGTCTACAATATTGAGCTTCACATATATTGGTCTCCATCCGCATTGCATCATGGCACTAGTGGATTTCCAGCACCATCCACCATCCGATCTACATTCTTATACTCAGAGCATCCACAATATGATGCGTCATGCTCCAAGTGTTTATGAGGCCTTGTTACGTAGAATAACGGAGTTTACGTTTGCACATCCCAAGGAATGAAGTGCCACATGATTAAGGCTTTGAATGATGAACTTGATCGCCATTACTTGCTTGACCAATAGGAACCAGAAGCTGATGAATTAATTAATGGTTGGATTTTTTGGTACCTGTGTCTGAATTTGGGGGATTTAATCCAGCACAATCAACTCTATCCCCAAGTCTATCCCCAAGTCTATCCCCAAGTCTATCCCCAACTCTACCACCCAACTCTAATCAGGCTTCCACTGATCTTCATACCCATTCAACTGGAGCTTCAATTTATGAGCTTGACTTCCAAATCAGAATGGAAATTGAAACCTTCTGCAAAAGTATTGCAGTTTCTAAATTATTTGAGCCAATATGATCAGATGTGGTAACACATTTTTCAAAAAAACGACATGTGATGTATTTATGTCTCTTTTTGCGTCAAGTACGGTAGGTATCCCTGGTATGTACTTATAAGGTGTGTAGCTGATGTAGTATTTGGTGGTCCGTAGATCAGAGCGATTTAGCTGTGGACCTGCAAAAGTCAAAGGTCACCGATCCACAACCAGGAACACGTAATCAGGGGAAAACCGGGTTTTTTGCGGTGTGCTTCTTGATTCACTTGTGGGATAGTCTGTATCTTAGGTAACAATTTTCTTCTCGTACGTATACATACTCTATATTCTACACTTTCTATAGACATACCTTTCCTATAGACATACCTTTCCTATAGACATACCTATACTACACTCTGGACTACTCTAGTCAAAGCGTACATAATATATACACTATACCCATTACTGTATTCCCCGTCGTGTGTGTTAAATAGTGCATATGAATCTCTACTCTCTATTCACTCCTTTCATAATATGCATATCCTACTACACGTTCCAGTACCAGCCTAGCACCTTATCCTGGTACTTGTCTAGTGACTCAGGTAGTAGTAGAGTAGTAGTAGTAGTAGTAGTAGTAGTAGTAGTAGTAGTAGTAGTAGTAGTAGTAGTAGTAGTAGTAGACTAGTAGTAGACTAGTAGTAGTAGTAGTAGTAGTCATTTGATAGTCATTTGATAGTCCGAAGTAGTAGTATTTGGTAATACTCCTCAGTAGCAGTAGTAGTGATAGTCATAGTCACTAAATAGTATACTGATTAAACAGTAGTGAGTCATAGCGAGTGGGACTAGTCCTGGTAGTCAGTTGTTAGTAGTCAGTAAATATTCATATTGAGTAATAGTCTGCTCAGTGAGTAGTAGTAAGTATTAATGGTACTTATTGTAATACTAGTACTACTCAGTAATAGTCAGTAATAGTCATTAGTACTAGTACTGAGTAGCAGTTTTAGTAGGCAGTCGTAAATAGTGAGTAGTGAGTAGCGGCAAAAGCTGAATGAAGTATGCGTAAGAAACAGTACTAGTCATTTGTAGTAGTAAATAGCAATAGTCATTTGTAGTGGTCATTTGTGGTGGTCATTTGTGGTGGTCATTTGTAGTGGTCATTTGTAGTGGTCATTTGTAGTGGTCATTTGTAGTGGTCATTTGTAGTGGTCATTTGTAGTGGTCATTTGTAGTAGTCATTTGTAGTAGTAAGTAGTAGTAAGTAGTAGTAAGTAGTAGTAAGTAGTAGTAAGTAGTAGTAAGTAGTAGTAAACAATAGTAGTAAGGCTGGGTGCCTGGACCCGTGCACCAGCTGTAGCTCGGGGTATCTGGAAGGAGCGCCAATGGTAGCTCACACTGATAACGTGGAGCGCGGGTCACGTGTGCGCGCTCACTTATCACTACTGGCAGGCAATACTCCCAAACACCAAGCGTCCGGAATCAGCGTACCATCCTAGAACCGCCGGCCCGGCACCCGAAACACCCCTGAAACAACCCTGAAACACCCCTGAAACACCCCTGAAACGCATTAGATACTCCCCTGAAACACCCCTTAAACACCCCTGACACACCCCTGAAAGCGTCCACTTCGTTCGCCTCCACATCACCCTTCACTTCCGCCGTTGCCGCCACATCTCCTGCGCTCGTCCAATCGCCTCAGCATCCAGTCCATCTTATTCCGCTGGCCATTCTAGTCCGTATCCGGTTTTTCCGCCGTCAAAATTCCGCTTTACCCGCCGTTTCACCTAAAAAACCCCCGCAAATCCATGGATCTGTATTCCACGCCGCCGGCGGGAGGCCCCACCAAGACGTCTCAGCCCGTCAGTTCGTTGACTAAGCTCTTGAGCGAAAACAACTCGGCTGTGGCGTCCAAGAACGGCTCGCTGACCTCCATAGCCTCCCACAATGGGCCGCTGACGCCCGTGGGCTCCCGCAAAGGCTCTCTGGCGTCTTTGGCCGTGGATCCCGACCATGGGTTCCCTTCCAAGCCCGATTCCGCCTACGAAATCGACCCGGGCATTTCCATGGCGCTTCCCGGAAACGACGCTTCGATTTCCCCCCATCAAAAGGCCCCGGTGGTGGTCAGTGGTGGTTTCGATAGCCCATGTCTGGCCATTGACAGCCGTTTCGACGCTGACAAGTTTTCCCGGGATGTGCCGATCCGGGCGCCTTCCGTAGCCAATCACCGTGTCAACAGAACAAACTCCGTGTCCCACACCTCGTTCTTCTCCACTGGAGGCTATGGAAACGAGAGTTTATCGTCCAGTATACCGTACGGAGCTCCCGGTGGACGCGGCAGTGGTTCCTTGGGCAAGTCGGCCGGGTCCATGCTGAACTTCTTGCCTCAAATGGCCCTGGCAGGCCTGGACCACGTGCCCAACCTCCCCAATGGCCAGCCCATCAACTCCGTACACTTCCAGTCTCCTCAGGTCAACTCGCTGTCGATCGAGCCCCGGTTTGTCATCTCCAAGCAACGCGTGGCTCAAGCCCAGGCCGCATCCATGTCCACCAGTGCCCGGCTGGGCTCCAACCTGAGTCTTTCGTTTCTTTTTTCGTCGAAAAAGGGCCTGAAGTCCAATAGTTCGTCCACGGACTTGGGCTCCTTTTACAACAACGCCCAGCAGGAGCCCCAGGTGTTTGGAATTTCGCCCTCGTCCACTTCTTCCATGGACAGCAACAACTTTGCACCCAGCCTGCGCCATAACTCGATGGCCAACCTCAAGCGGTTCTTCAAGAAAACGGGCTCGCCCAGCCAGCCCACGGTCATGGGCAACTTGTCGTCTTCTTTGCGCTCGAATGCAGTCCATCCCAATGCAGTGCATTCCTCCAATGCTACTCCCGTAACCAGCTCCATGATTAATGCCCAATATTCCAACCAATCGTTGAATCCAACTGCTTCTGAAACATCCTACCTGCAGTCTCCCGGAGGCTCGTTTGCCCCCGGCTCAATGACCATGAGTAGCTCCATGAACATGAGCAGAACACCTTCGGTTATCCGGGCCCAGGAGCGCAAAGGCTCTGTTCTGGGCATGATTAACCTGCAGGTTTTGCCATTTTCCAAGCGTTACAGCAAGTTCATAGAGAGCTTGGGTGCAGGAGCTGGTGGAGCAGTCAAGCTTGTCAACCGGTTATCGGACAAAAAGGTGTTTGCCGTCAAGGAGTTCCGGACCAAGTACCAGAACGAGAGCAAGCGGGATTATGCCAAGAAAATTACCGGGGAATATTGCATAGGGTCTACTTTGAAGCACCCCAACATCATTGAAACTGTGGAGATCTGCTATGAAAACGAGCGCATTCTCCAGGTCATGGAGTACTGTGACTTTGACTTGTTTGCTATTGTCATGTCCAACCAGATGTCACGTGAGGAGATCGATTGTTGTTTCAAGCAGATTCTCTCCGGAATCCACTACTTGCACTCCATGGGTTTGGCGCATCGGGACCTTAAGTTGGACAATTGTGTGGTTGATGCACGAGGCATAGTCAAGATCATTGACTTTGGGTCTGCGGTGGTGTTCTCATACCCCTTCACCAAGAACTTGATCGAGGCGCAAGGAGTTGTAGGATCCGATCCATACTTGGCGCCCGAAGTATGTGTGTTTAGCAAGTACGACCCCCGGCCCGTGGATGTGTGGTCGGTGGCCATCATCTACTGCTGCATGATGCTCAAGAAGTTCCCATGGAAGGTGCCGAAATTGATCGACTCCAGCTTCAAGTTGTTTGCTACGAGAGGCGAGTTCACGCAATTCAGCGAGATCCTCACGCGGACACCGGAACATAACTTTGGCGTCAACGACATGAGCGATATCAAGGAGGCCGTGGAGGAGCTTGAAGAGCCCAGTGGAAACGCCCACACTTCCAGTGAAACCGGAGCCAATCGGTTGCTTTTGGCATTGCCACATGATTGCCGGACATTGATTGGGCGCATGGTGGAGTTGGCACCTGCATGTCGGATCTCAGTGGAAGATTGCTTCAAGGACCCATGGCTCAACGGCATCCACATGTGCACGGTGGAGGAGCGGGTCAAGGAGGACGGCACCTTTAACTACCAGGTGTACAAGGGCGACGACCACGAGCACACCACGGTGGATCAGTCCAAGGCGCACATCGCTGCGTTCGACAAGAAGAAAAAGAACTAGTCATAGAATAGAATACAGTCAAGTCAGAAGAAATCAGGAGGACCTTAAGAGGAGCAGGGGTCATGAGGACCCGGGACAGGTCGGGGGACCTTCTGGCCAGAACAAGCCTCCATTGCCTGATGTCCCTAGCTAATAACCTCGGCATCGGCTATACTTGCCCCACCCCGTGTGATCGGGGCCTCAACCATCATTGTATATATGGGGTATTTCTGGGTGCACGGGTGTGCCAGCGATTGTAACAAGGCTAGTCCAGAACCCCGATCCGTCTATCCCGCTCTATACCAGTACATACTTTAGACTCTCCACTGTCTATCTATTGTGTATCTACTGTCTATCTATTGTGTATCCACTGTCTATCTATTGTGTATCCACTGTCTATCTATTGTGTATCCACTGTCTATCTACAATATATCTGCACTACTACTCTGCTCTATTCTACCTAGTTCCACTTGTTAGATTAGGTGATTTACGTGCAAGTGGGACACCATGAAGCGGAAAGTAGTTGTAGGCAATTATTTCAAGAGTTCAATGAGTTTGTTTACACTTGATACACGTTCCTAGGTGGCCCAGAATTTGGAGTGGCAGCCCCAAAGTCAGGTAACTTATACTATTATACAGAGAAATGAACATGAACCTTACAAAACCAAAGTGCCAAGACGGGCGCAAATCCTTATAGTACGTGTTAGGCCTGTACGGTTCATTAGTTGTCTTAACCATTACTGTTAGCTCATTATAGTAGAATTTGAATGTATGTCTTTGGAAAGAATTGAGCTTATACTATGAATATTTTGATTATTGATTTTATAAATGTTGATGATTTAAGATAAAGATGATTTAAGATAAAGATAAATTAGAGATAAACATAAATTAGAGATAAACATAAATTAGAGATAAACATAAATTAGAGATAAAGATAAATTAGAGATAAACATAAATTACAGATAAAGATAAATTAGAGATAAAGATAAATTAGAAATAAACATAAATTAGAGATAAACATAAATTACAGATAAAGATAAATTAGAGATAAAGATAAATTAGAAATAAACATAAATTAGAGATAAACATAAATTAGAGATAAACATAAATTAGAGATAAACATAAATTAGAGATAAACATAAATTAGAGATAAACATAAATTAGAGATAAACATAAATTAGAGATAAACATAAATTAGAGATAAACATAAATTAGAGATAAACATAAATTAGAGATAAACATAAATTAGAGATAAACATAAATTAGAGATAAACATAAATTAGAGATAAACATAAATTAGAGATAAACATAAATTAGAGATAAACATAAATTAGAGATAAACATAAATTAGAGATAAACATAAATTAGAGATAAAGATAAATTAGAGATAAACATAAATTAAAGATAAACATAAATTACAGATAAACATAAATTAAAGATAATGTCAACGAGTACCTAGCATGTACGGAGGAAAGATATTCCGTGGATATGTTGTAATCAGGCCACTGAAAGACAATAAGACTGTAGACTTTGACCAATAAGACTGTAGACTTTGACCAATAAGACTGCAGACTTTGACCAATAAGACTGCAGAATTTGACCAATAAGACTGTAGAATTTGACCAATAAGACTGCAGAATTTGAACAATAAACCTGCGCAGACCTTAAACAAACAAAGGTATAACAGGTGCGGTGGCCCCGTCATACCAAAATTTGGTCTTGTAAGGTACAACTTACATATCCCTGTATATTAACATATACTAAAAGCAAAGTTAAAAACATGGCACTTCGTGCAGCGATGGCCGAGACAAGCGTTTGGAATGGCCATTGTCATCATCGGTAGAGTAGGCTTCATGAATCCTCTATAGGCAGGGACTTGCGTTTCGTGGATCTAACGCCTAGTATAAAAACGTTACCTAGTATAAATAGGATTAATTCAAAACCTGGTATAAATAGCACCACTAGTATAAGAATATTACTAGTATGAGTAGTACCATATACATCTCTGAAAAAACTACTCAAAAATACGACATTCCAAAAACCTCTCTATATAACTACTCACTACTTCTCAATATAAATACTACTCACTACTTCTCAATATAAATACTACTCACTACTTCTCAATATAAATACTACTCACTACTTCTCAATATAAATACTACTCACTACTTCTCAATATAAATACTACTCACTACTTCTCAATATAAATACTACTCACTACTTCTCAATATAAATACTACTCACTACTTCTCAATATAAATACTACTCACTACTTCTCAATATAAATACTACTCACTACTTCTCAATATAAATACTACTCACTACTTCTCAATATAAATACTACTCACTACTTCTCAATATAAATACTACTCACTACTTCTCAATATAAATACTACTCACTACTTCTCAATATAAATACTACTCACTACTTCTCAATATAAATACTACTCACTACTTCTCAATATAAATACTACTCACTACTTCTCAATATAAATACTACTCACTACTTCTCAATATAAATACTACTCACTACTTCTCAATATAAATACTACTCACTACTTCTCAATATAAATACTACTCACTACTTCTCAATATAAATACTACTCACTACTTCTCAATATAAATACTACTCACTACTTCTCAATATAAATACTACTCACTACTTCTCAATATAAATACTACTCACTACTTCTCAATATAAATACTACTCAAAATACAATTACACTGAGACATAGGTGCGTGATAGAATACGGACAACTTCTTGAACCGGTTCTGGGGCACCCAGGTGTATTTCAGCCTAAACAGAATGATTGTCCTAAATCATATATTGTAAAATTATATATTGAAAACTATCATATATTATATATATTGAAAACTATCATATATTGTATATGGTCTCAGGGTATAAATAGTATCACATTGTCAGATCCACCATAGATAGAGATCTACCTATGAATATGAAGTCTCTCTGCCCCATACTAGTACCGGTAGTTTCTCTTCTCTTAGCCTCAAAGCCCAGTTGTGGGATCTCATCTTAACCACGGTAGCCACAAGAAACACAGGTCTTCTTTTGGCCGTGCAACGAACGCTTTCCACATCTCTTACATAAAACATGAGACTTGTTGTGTATCTCTTTCCCATAGATTGTACCCTCTAGAAGTTAGTATTAAGAACATAAATCCAAGAACAAATTTTCCATAGCCATTGATTGATCGATGTCCACTACAGAATCTGGTATGAAGAAATCGTTTAAATATGCATGTTGGATTTACTATTTACCTAGATAGATAAAAGATCATAGGATAAATTAAACCTTTTAGAAATAAAATCTAGGACTTCGTAGTATTGACCGTAGTGTACTTTTTGTTCTTGAAATAGTGTCAATACAAAAATAGTAGTGTAGTGTAGTAGTAGAAGTAGTACTAGTAGTAGAAGTAGTACTAGTACTAGTAGTAGAAGTAGCACTAGTACTAGTAGTGTAGTAGTGTAGTAGTGTAGTAGTGTAGTAGTGTAGTAGTGTAGTAGTGTAGTAGTGTAGTGTAGTAGTACTAGTACTAGTAGTAGAAGTAGCACTAGTAGTAGTAGTACTAGTAGAAGTAGTACTAGTAGACTAACAGTAGAGTAACATAACTCCATGTTCGAAACCAGAAATGGGTTCCGGATTCTCTGATCTTTCACTACGTATAGTGGATCCAACATCTAGGCCTTTATCTGTAGAGTCAATTACGCTAGAGAACCAAAGCCTTAATTGTGGGTTGTGGTTTTCAGACCAAACCTAGAGCCTCTAGTGTGTCATAAAATGCAAATACTCCAATAGTTGAACCCCTACAATCTCACAATCTTCTTTAAAGTGGGATAAGTTAATTGTCCTAACTAGTATCACAGTAGTGACCTTTAATTATTCCACAATGTATCCCAGAGCATCTATTCTACAAGTCAACATAACATATCAAAACACCATTATCAATGATTAGCTACACCTTGTATCAGAGATTGTCTACTTCTATGAAGTCAAGTCTATTTGGAGATCTCGCCTTTGACCACGGAAGACCCACGCTTCATCTCTACCGGCCAAGTGCAAGGTACCGTTTTGAGTGAAGTTCAGGAATTGAGTGAAGTTCAGGAATTGAGTAGAGTAGAGAAGAGTAGCGTAGAGTAAAAGTAGCGTGGAAGAGTGTAGACTAGAAAATAATGGGCTACGTAGTTAGCTCATTTCCATCATAGCCAGTATCCTCCAGAGTGGGAGCTTATTGAGAATCACCTTATGGGTATTTTTAATAGGTAAAAAAGTAGAGGCTACTAACCAATTTTTTGGGCCTTCCCGTGCCTGGAGTGACACTAAGGGCTATTACAAACGACCCTCAACAATAATGGCCTTTTTTAAGATGCCAGAACATTCATCAACATTGTTCTGGTGAACAGTTTCACTGCCACGCTTCTCTTCAATTGCTATATAAATCGCACTGGTGAGGAACCATCAACGGATAAATAGATAACTTAGTACAAAACGTTCTACACGAATCTAACAGTATATTCTTTAATACATTTATGCCTTACTAATGCTTTGTTCGTTGATAATTCCTCAATGAGTGGAGCCGGAGTAGTTTATATAGCTTTGAGAGAAACCAAGTACCGGAAAACTCCACTAAAACAATGGCAAAAGGTTCTATAATTTTCGAAAGGGCCCCGGGACTCTTCCTTCCGCAATGGTTGTGAAACGCGTTTGGAATGACCATTGTTGGGATCATACAGACTAGGTTTCATGAAGCCTCTATAGACACGGCCCAATCTCTCGTGGATCTAACACATAGTATCTAATCAATGTAAGGATTCATGAATAATGAGCACCCTGATAACGAAAAAGAAACATTGAAGAATTTACATTTGAATAATGACTCTCATGAGTGTGGTTGACTTCTTTAAGAATGTGAAGTAGAGTGTATTAATATGGGATAATAGTGTATTATATTACAGTAGTATGTTACAGGATATTATAGTAAAGTAGAGTCAAGTACTAGAGTATAGTAGTATAGTGTATTATGGTATTGTTAGATGCACCACGTAGTGTCCTACCTATGGAGGTATTTTGAGCCCTCGCTTTCTAATCCTAACAATAGCCATATCAAGACGCTAAGGCCCAACAACGCACGAAGTTGGGACGGCGTTCAGTGCTATTGTTCTCGTGCTAATTCGCACGTCCTTTTTCTCTAAAAGTATTTAACCACCTCAGATTCTTCCCGAAGGAGGAATTTTTGGCGAAGTACATAGAAGAGTACGTGACGAAACCGGATCGAACAGGTATATAGTATATAGTAGAGTAGAGTAGAGTAGTATATAGTAGAGTAGTATATAATAGAGTAGTATATAGTATAGTAGTATATAATAGAGTAGTATATAATAGAGTACAGTAGTATATAGTATAGTAGTATATAGTAGAGTAGAGTAGTATATAATAGAGTACAGTAGTATATAGTATAGTAGTATATAGTAGAGTAGAGTAGTATATAATAGAGTACAGTAGTATATAGTAGAGTAGTATATAGTAGAGTAGTATATAATAGAGTAGTATATAATAGAGTACAGTAGTATTTAGTGTTTCTTAAACGATTCAACCAGGACAGCCAAATCTTTCAAACTACCTAGCAAAATTAAAAAACCAAAGATCAAAAAGCTTCGTACTCATGAGTTAAAAATTGTAAAGGTTCAAAGATTCAAAATGTAAAGTCTCTATTAAATATTAAAAACAGTACTTTTTGAATTATTGGTTTGTTTATTTATGCTAGGTAGTTTGAATAGTTTGAAAAACACTGCAACATGAGTGTGGTCTTCTTTAAGAATGTGAAGTATATTATAGTAGAGGAGAGTAGTGGAGTGGAGTATAGTATTGTATAGCAGTAGAGTACTGCAGAGTAGAGTACTGCAGAGTAGAGTACTGCAGAGTAGAGTAGAGTAGTATATTATAGCATAGTAGAGTAGAGTATATTATAGTAGTATAGTACTGTAGAGTAGAGTATATTATATTAGTATAGTACTGTAGAGTAGGGTAGTATAAAAGTATGGACAGTACTCTGTTTTGTATCCCCAATAGGTGAAAATCAGAGTACTTATATAGTTAACCTGTGAGTACCCGAAAAGTGGAGCATGGTGGTAAACTCCATGTCACGAGGTAAGGTGAAAGGATGAGTCCAAGTCACGGGGTATGACGCCTTGGACGAGTCATTGGCTTTCGTAGGCTCGAACAATGCCTCTATGGGTAGTGTGTTTACCCATGGTGGGTCTAACACTGAGTATATTATAGTATAGCCGTATACAGTGGTCTACTACATATCTAGTACTACAGTACTGTTACAATGGTGGTTCAAAGTGGACATACGTGAAGGGTCGATGATGGCCATTGCTACAACCTGGCGGCCATGGGTAGTACCCTGCTTATGGTGTGAACATGGAGTATATGGTATTTGGGACTAATGTAGTGGAAATGTAGTGGAAATGTAGTGGAAATGTAGTGGAAATGTAATGGAAATGTAGTGGAAATGTAGTGGAAATTTAGTGGAAATGTAGTGGAAATGTAGTGGAAATGTAGTGGAAATGTAGTGGAATAATTTATTTGCTGTAACCTTCAATATAAACTCCATTTGAATATAATATAATACAATAGTATCACAATGTCTAAATACGCTTACAACTGCGATTATCAGAGTTAACAAGAATAGCAAAAATAGCTCTAATGGAGGTGGTTACGGTAAATTCGTACAAAAGCCTATTGAAAAAGCATAATAATATATAAGTTATTCGCGTAAGCCTTTCAATTTTAAATATCCTTTAGGTTTGGAAGTTTTTAATCATTTGAAGAACTGGTTGAATGACTGTACAAGTTAAACCAGATTGAGTAGTTAAAAATATACCTTATAATGTAGTGGAATAATGTAGTGGTATAATGTAGTGGTATAATGTATTGGAATAATGTAGTGGAATAATGTAGTGGTATAATGTAGTGGTATAATGTAGTGGTATAATATATTAGGAATAATGTATTGGAATAATGTAGTGGAATAATATATTGGTATAATGTAGTGGTATAATGTATTGGAATAATGTAGTGGTTTAATATATTGGAATAATGTACGGAGTATCGAGTGCGCGCAAAGTACAGAATGTGAGTGGCTCTACAAACTAATTTACAGCTTTTCAAAACTATTCAAAGCACCGCGACAAAATGTTTCAACTACACTTGCAAAATTAACCAATAATTCGAGATGTTTCAACTACACTTGCAAAATTAAACAACCAATAATTCAAAAAGGTTCGTATTAACTTCAAAATTGCTAAACATCAAAAATTCAAAATAAACGGTTTATGTGAAGTCTGTATTAAAATTACAAACAGTGACTTTTTGAATTATTGGGTTGTTTAAATTTCCTAATATGGTGTGAAACATTTTGGCGTGCTGGTTTGAATACTTTGCGAGCGCGCTGGTTTGAATACTTTGCAAAACACTGCACTGCACGTTAAAATACAAGCATGAAGCCAGAAAAATGAATGTTTGACACCTTGAATTTCAGCTATACTTATTATTTGAGGGTCCAAGGTCCCAGATCCAGAGATGCTAAAACGCAGTGCCTTAGAGTAGTTCGCACTTTTCGTGGAGAAGTTCACGTTTTTCGTGGAGAAGTTCGCACTTTTTCGTGAGGTTGTAGGTTGACGATAAAATACATGAAATGGAAGGAAGAATCTGAAACCTGCACAATGCGCGATAAGTGCCTAGGTTTTTAAGAAAGCTTCAAAGAAATCTACACTACACTTTACGTTTACACTGAAACCATCAACAGTGGTTTTATGGGTGCCGCACGTCCTTTGATTTTATGGTTTTATGGTACATTAATAGAAGAGTGAACTAGTGAAATATAGTGGAGATGTAGTGAAAGTATATGCTAGAATCCATATGGGTAGTCCATACAGGGAGTGCAGGGAGTACTTGAAGTAATAAAATCTATCATAATGCTCTTCTAAAACCCTAGCAGTATAGACAATGGGTAGATAACTATACGATGCCTAATACCATGCCCTAATACCATGCCCTAATAAAGCTATGGTGAGTGGACTGTTTTTGCTTTTTTTTCTCCATCAAGAGATAACGTTATATTCCGAAGTTTAGTTTAATAAGTTTAGTGAAAACGTCTGTTTATACCTCTTAAGAAAAAACGTGTGGTCAAAAACTCTCCATCAGAAAGGTAGGCATTGTTCTGGATCGACACCGTTTGCAATGGTATCGTTAGGATCGGGCTTTGTAATCTAATACAGATGACTTAGTTGGCTTCAGAAATCTTCTTAAATTATGTGTTTAAGAAACTATATTCTCTTGCACTCAGTCTCCGTTGTATTTACACGTCACTCCTTCTTTTCAGTCACTCGCGCGTCCATTATTCAGTCCGTCAGTGATTAGTGAGTCAGTCAGTGAGTCATTCAGTGAGGGTCATTCAGTGAGTCAGTCAGTGGGTCAGTCAGTGATAGTCAGTCAGTGAGTCAGTCAGTAAGAGTCAGTCAGTGAGTCAGTCAGTAAGAGTCAGTCAGTAAGAGTCAGTCAGTAAGATTCAGTCAGTGAGAGTCAGTGAGAGTCAGTGATTGGTGAGCCAGTCAATTTAAGAACTTGTACCTTCTCGAGTAATCTGGCCCAAGTATCAATCATCAACGTATACGCAATCATAAACTTCCCTTTGGCGCTTGTAATACGCATGGTTCCTGATGCATCTGTTGAGCCCATTCATGGTAATTGTGAATGACATGCCTGCTTCAATCCATATGATCCATATAAATATTCCTTACAGGATTAGATGTCCTTGGCAGCAACTTGAATAGTCGTTGTTGATACCAGACAGTCCAATCTCATACTCACACAGTCAGTCAGTCAGTCTCACTCCTTCGTATTTCAGTCACTAAGTCACTCCATTTACTCTCATCCTCTCGCATTATCAGGTAATCAGTCAATCAATGACTCACAGTCTGTCTTTTCTCTCACAGACAAACAGTCTTTTGCACCCACACTTACTCAGACAGTCTTTCATTCACCCTCTGAGACAGTCTTTCATTCACCCTCTAAGACAGTCTTTCATGCACCCTCTAAGACAGTCTTTCATTCACCCTCTAAGACAGTCTTTCATTCACCCTTTAAGACAGTCTTTCATTCACCCTCTAAGACAGTCAGTTACTCATTCTGTGTTCCACTCAGTGACTCACTTATCCATTCGATCGCTCACTTTGCTCAGTCATTCACTGACTCACCCGCTCTCGCTCGTTCGTCGTTCACTCGCTCTCATTCACCCACTCACTAACTCGCTCGCTCGTTGGTGATTCACGGAGTCACCTCCACACCAATCGCCTTGGCAGTCGACACCACTGCTCCGCATATCGCGCGCATGTCCACATCCTTATGCCTATCGTCAGTCTTTTTAATCTTCGCAATCTCATAAACATGCTTCAACGAAATCCTGCCCACGATATTTTTGGTAGGCTGGTCACTGCCTTTCTTGACGTTGGCTGCCTTCATCAAAAGCCACGACGTGGGCGGTGACTTCATTTCGAAGGTGAACGTACGGTCGGGCTTGATGGTTAGAAGCACCGGCACGGGCGTCCCGGGCTGGAGGTGCCCGCTGCGCGCATTAAATTCTTTACAGAAATCAATGGCCTTGACACCTTTGGATCCTAAGGCTGGTCCGACTGGGGGGGCAGGTGCTGCTTGTCCTGCTCCGACCACCAACTTGACCATGACTCTTTTGGCTGACATGATTGGTTGGTTTAGATATGGTAGGGTTTAGTAGGGGTTCAGTAGGATGGGGTTTACTGGGGGTGTTAGGCTAGTGTTTTAGAGATGGTAGTAGGTGGTTGTAAGTTTGTAGTAGCTGAGGAGAGGAGATGGTGAGAATTTCGCACACCCGTACATCCGGGAATATACCGTTCATACAGGCAGCATAGAAAGGGGTCACAGTACTGGTTTTAATATTACTGATCTGATCTGATCTGTTCTGTTCTATTACTGGCTGTTACTGGCTGTTACTGGCTTTTACTGGCTGTTACTGGCTGTTACTGGCTTTTACTGGCTGTTACTGCACTGAGGGACTGGATTACTGTGTACGAATCAACGGACTTTATTAACTGACTTCCCAATGTATTGTCATATATCTTCGGTGAATCTCAGACGCGAGTTGTTGCTTCGATGCTCGCCCGCCCACAACGTGCTGGGCTGCCTTTGGAATAGAAACTCGTCGCCCAGATCGTAGTCCGACCCGGGACTGTAGCTTTCCTCGGCAATATCGTTTCGTGGGTACGGCGTCTCTTCAACACCCGCGCTCTCGCCGCCCATCTGATGCGGACTGGTGTCCAGCAAACTGCCTTGTCCGACTGAGTTGTACCTGGAGTGGCCCTGCGATCCAAGTGCCGAACTGCGGTTACCGCTGTTCTGGCCCATCGTGGTCGATGCTGACCGGAACACCGAATCAAGATTGTTGCTGTTGGTGACTCCACGGTACTCAAAATCGGAATTGGTTCCCGCCGCTTCACCTGATCCTGCGGCCGCGGCTGCCAAGGCATTGCTGACGTTGTTCCTAGATCCTAACGACCCATGCTGGTTCTCCAAGTCTCCATAGCCGCTCATGCGGTTGGATCCTCCAAATGACGACCCACCCTTGGACCCGAAGATCTTCTTGAACCCACTGGACTTTTCAATCTCGTCACTGTCGTCAGCAAAATCGGGAGAAATGTTCTCCATCTTCTTGCCACGCTTTTTGAGGAAGATGAAGAACGCTAAGCCTCCAATTAACACCGTGCCTCCAACACCTCCCACAACACCTCCAATAATCTTGTTGTTTCTGGGGGAGATCCCTGATCCACCCGAGTCCGAGTTAGCATTTGCTGCCGTAGGGACCGTGATAAGCGTGGTGATGGTTGTATCGGGCAAAACACTGATGGTGGAGATGTACGACCCGGCTGTACGCGGCTCAGAAGATGGGGCTGGCGTAATGGACGACTGGCGTTCAGTGGTAGAGCTATCATCTTGCGAAGACACGTCGCTCGAGCTAGCGGACGACAGCGATCGACTGGACGATGAATCTTGCAGCGACAAATCTGATGTAGATGCAGTTTGGGTCTCAGGGGCAGTGCTGGACCAAGACCATGGGCTGCTGGACAGGTCTGTCGAAGAAGTAGTCGACGACGCTTGGTCCGATGAAGAGGATGATGTGGCATCCGAGCTGGATGCTGGCGCCGATGATGACGATGATGGCGATGCTGAGGATGAGGGTGCAGACGACGAGGACGAAGCTGGCGAAGAAGATGCCTGTACAGAAGACGAAGTAGACACGGAAGATGGAGGTGTTAACGACGACACGAGGGAGGAAACATCGGTGGGTGAGGATAAGAAAGATGAGGAGGGGGTAACACTGGAAAAAGAAGCCAACGAGGAAGCCATGACACTCAGAGACAGCACAATACTAAAAAGCGACATGGAAGAAGGTCTAGTAGTAACTTGAGACGAAGCCTGAGAGGGCGCAGAGGAAAACACAAAGGAAGGGGAATTCGAGGCGAGGTCAGACAATGAGTTAGCAGGCGATATTGACATGGACGAAGTTGCGGATGCAGATAGGATAATGTAGCTCGGATCAGACAGAGAGAAAGAAGGCAGTCTCTGAGATAGGTCCGAAATGAATTGGGATGCAGTAGTGGTGATAAGTGGCGTGGACGTCGTCCCGTTGGGATCTAATATTAGACTCATTGGAGAAAAAATCTGGAAAAGCTCACCCTAGGGCATGGATGCAGGACTAGGCTATTTTTAGGATTCAATGAGGAATGTGTCCGCGGGAGTGGGAGGAGCCTAGTCGAAAAGACAAGGAGGATGCTAAAGAAGAAAAATGCAAGTATGGAAAGAAAAGAACGGATGAGAGAAAAACTTTCAAAAGACGGCGGTGGGGGGTGCGGTTGTGGGTTTTATCAACTAGGCGTGCGTCGGGAAGGAGCGCATTGCAAGGGGGATAACGCAGCACACAAGCGGCCGAAAAGAGCGCAATATCAAAGAATATCCAGGCCATCTACGAGGGACGGCGACGGCCACCTATTAATAGTGCGACGCATGATGCGCTTCCATGGCAAGTATCACTTTTGAAACACCTCTGAAGAAGCAACATCAAGCAACACAAAACCAATTCCTCGCAACAAGGGGTGCATGAAGCAGAGAGTGCAAGAGCCGGGGGCCAACTATATAAGAAGCGGTTCCCCTACATAAAAGGCGGGAGTCCGGTGAAGTTGGAGGCGGCCAATTCTTTCCGATGGAAAGCGGTACGGATCGGGTTATTTATGGCAATTGTTTTTGATGGTTGCTTATGGCGATTGTTTCATCCTCGTTTATTTAAAGTTGTATGATGCTTGTCACCTCGAATGCATTGGTTTCAGAATGCGGCAAAATTGCGCCAGGGGGCGTGATGGCCTCCAAAAGTCTGCTCGAAACCTCCTCGCACCTTCCGCCAAGTACAGCTAATGAACTGCGTCACGCATATGGGATTGCAGATTTCGCGATACGCATGCAAGCTGCATCCCTTCGAGCAGCAAGCCCGAGCTTCCGTGCTTCTGCTGGTGCTTGGTACGGGTGGAGCTGCTGTGGTGAGTCTAAGAAACGAGCCGGACTTATTATACATACCGCGAGCATGGTGCCTTTCTTTCCTTTCTATGTTCGGTGTCGCAATCACACTTAATCTGCAGATTTCAATTAATACACTTTTGACCTGCATATACACATCTTGTGCAGCAAGAAAGACAAAAGACAATTGAGAAGATATCATGAAAGAAACTCTTGATTCCTTATCTAGTTGCTTCTTTCAATGCTTGGGAATTTTGCCCTACCCGGAAATTTTCGTTTTCTACGGCTTTTCTCGTTTCGGGTCTCTAATTTTTCTCCTTTGGAATTTCCTACTTGTCCACTCATTTTTTGGGCTTATCTACTGGCACACTACGAAACATAACAAGAAAAACCCGCTTTTCGACAAGAATTTCAATATGAATTCTATGCAGTTTTCCACTGGTAAGGCTTATCTGAACTGTGGCTTCTTTCCTCCATGAGCTGGTCGTAAGGAGAAGCTGTGATGGCTCATTTAAGCGCTTAACATGTTAATTAGCCCGGTGTGCATGGTGTCTCAGCTTTGGAGTGTATGAAGTCTCGAACACGGCACACACTTTACTGCATTCGGGAACTTTAGGAATTACTGCAAATCAGGATACCAAGGCTCTAAAGGTTTCTGGTTCTAAGGTTCTGGCTCTAAGGTTCTGGTTCTAAAGGTTTCTGGTTCTAAAGGTTTTTGGTTCTAAGGTTTCTGGTTCTAAAGGTTTCTACTGGTTACTGTTTCTACTGGTTACTGTTTCTATTGATTATGATGATTATTGATTACTGAGTTTTAATTGGTGACGTGAATGAACATTGATCGTGACTCATGGCTTGAGATCATGAGCTCGGATTTGCAGAGTATCCATTCCAAAAGACTTGCAACTTATCACGACCATGAAGCGACAAGAATCAATGATGAGATCGCATTGATTATCGGATTGGAGTGGCGGATGAAGTGGCCGATTGAAGGGATTAAAGGGGGATTAAAGTGGGGATTGAAAAGGGGAAATGGAGGATTGTCCGTCGAGACTTGCTCGTATTATGACCATTCGATTTGAACTGCCCCAACAACCCAAGGATCTACTTGATCTGGAACTATTCCAGCTATCAAAACAGGAGGAGGCTACTGCATCTGGATGGCCTGGAAGCCCTTTCCGCTGACCACGCCGAGCCAGTCGTCGGAGCCATTATTCCAGCACACCGTGTTGACCTCCATGTCGTCGGAATATGCAAGCACGGGGGTATCGATCACTGGGCGGCCTTCCTTGGAGGTGCGTTGGCTGACCCCCAGAGCGCAGTCCCACAAAAGAGCCTGGCAGTCGTCGCCTCCTGTGGCCAACATGTTGCATGAAGGATGCCACTCTATGGAATTGATGGCACTGGAGCTGGCACCATCAAACAGCCCATCAAGTGTGATCACAGGCACGCCAGGCATACGCATATCGATGATGAGAACCTGGTTCAGGTTTACGCCCACCGTGGCCAAGTGGTGCTCGTCGATATTAGACGTCAGAAGCTTCAAGAGCGCATGCAGGTTATAGTGGGACAGCTTGTTCTCTGGCGTGGAGAGGCTGCAGGGCTCATAAATGATGGTGGAGTGCTCCAAGGATCGAAGATCAAACACTCGCATAGACCCATCGTTGGAGACACTGGCAAACACGTTGGTGCTTCTGTGGATGAACTTGACGTCAAACACTTCCAGATCATGAGCAATCAACTGCGTCTTGACCTGGGCCGTGTCCTTATTTTTACCTTGCGATCGGGACCGGCTCAAGTCCCACACCGTACACGTGGTGTCCACCGACAGAGTGATGATAGTGCAGGGGTCGGTCTTATTCCAGTCGAACGATGTGACAGGAGGAAAAGTGTTGATGTCGTACGCTTCAGACCCGCTCCCAGCATTGGCCGTAGAGTTATTGGCCAAGAGATGGGTCTGCACCAAGCCCCCAGCCCCCAAGTTTTGATCGTCAAATTTGTATAAACGCAACACTTCCGACGATGTGGCAAGACGGTCGGTGCCACGTGGATCCCATTGCATATGGGTCACGGGATAATCCACCAGGGTTTCGGCCACGGCCGAGAATTGGAACCCCGGGGTTTCAGTATTCTTCTCGCCGACCGTTCCTTCGTGGTGCTGTTGTTGTTGGTTCTGGTTCTGATACTGTTGCTGCTGTTGTTGGTTCTGGTACTGGCGCCCGTGCACCACCTGGAGCTTATTCTGGTAGCCCTCTCGGAAGGAGCTAAGGGCCACGAACTCGCCATCGCCATTTGACGCCCAGTCGGCACAATAAAGTGGGTACTGCGAAGCGAAATACGACGAGCGGGAAAGACCATGGCCCAGTGGCGAGTCAAGGTCGCCGGCATTCATTTGTCGTTGTGGTGGAGGGATCGACCCGGGCACGTGATGCAAGTAGCCCGGCAGAAGGCCATTTACCGGCATGCCATTGGTCAGAAGTCCATTATTCAGGAGCCCGGAGCTCAGAAGGCCGTTCCCCAGAACACCGGAAACAGACGAGCGCTTGTTGCGTGTGTTGTACCAGTCCATGAGGAGAGAAGTGGAGTTCAGGATGGATGAAATCCTTGAGATACCTGGCGGGGTGCACGGGTGCGCGGTCTGCACTTGCTGCTTTTTCACCAGCTGCAAATCAGCAAGTCCAGGATTCTATTTCCCGTTAAGGCAATGGAATCCCCGAATTAAACGAAACTGGAGTTGAGTTGAAATTGGATTGAATGAACGAGTTGTTTTGAAATTGGACTAAATGAAAATGGAGTTGGATTGAAATTTGGAATGAAAATGGACAAGGCACGAACTGAGAGGGAATGAGAGGGAATGAGCCTTGATTTCAGAGTCGGAATTTACTAAGAAAATGCTACGTCTGGTTGTTGAAGACCACTTGGTGCTGCAAAAATAGCATGTGCTCCTTGTTGAGGCGTTTGTGGTGTCCCCATTTTTTCAACATTAAAACCCTTTGTTTTGCGGTATCGCTTCAAGGCGCATGCTCCTCTATAGAGGCAACCGAATCTTTGGGTTTCGAATATTGTACATTGTGTTGGATGAAAGAAAGAAAGAAAGAAAGAAAAGAATGCAGAGTGGGAATCTGACTGACTGGAATGACGGCTATGAAACCTTGGGATGAATCGGGTTGTGTGCTTATTGAATGTGGGGTTCCACAGGATCCCACAAGATATCTATGTACTCCAGTGCTGTGGAACTGTGGTATTATGTTTCAGGATGGTACTATGTACTATGGTACAGGATGGTACACTCTTAGAGTTATGGTGTTATGGACTTTGGTGCTGTGGTACATTCATGATACTATGGTACACGATATAACTATGGTACATGACAGTACTATGGTACTATGATACATGATAGTTCTATGGTATTGTGATACAGTTGTGATACAGTTGTGATACAGTTGTGATACAGTTGTGATACAGTTGTGAAAATATGGTACTATGTTACAGATATGGTGCTATAACTCAGTGGTACACTAATTATACCATGGTGCAGCAATAATACTAAGATACTGCCACATCTATGAAACTTTGGAAAAGGCACTATGGAATTATGGCACTATGACACAATCATTTGAATCGATATCTTCAATGTGATAACTTGAACAAGGTTTGGGTTTTCTGGATCCGGCTTTTGTCAAGGTCATGGGTTTGGTTGGGACTTCAATTTCCACCAAAGCATCATAATACTTAAGCCCAGTGGACAGCTTCAAGTGAATCACTTCTTGGCTGGCTTGGTCAATGAAGAACTGGTCTTTACGCAGAGTTAAGAAGACGAAACTCAATAACAATTCGATGGCTTAAGTCTCCATTGATGTCTCCATTGATGTCTCCATTGATGTCTCCATTGATGTCTCCATTGATGTCTCCATTGATGTCTCCATTGATGTCTCCATTGATGTCTCCATTGATGTCTCCATTGATGTCTCCATTGATGTCTCCATTGATGTCTCCATTGATGTCTCCATTGATGTCTCCATTGATGTCTCCATTGATGTCTCCATTGATGTCTCCATTGATGTCTCCATTGATGTCTCCATTGATGTCTCCATTGATGTCTCCATTGATGTCTCCATTGATGTCTCCATTGATGTCTCCATTGATGTCTCCATTGATGTCTCCATTGATGTCTCCATTGATGTCTCCATTGATGTCTCCATTGATGTCTCCATTGATGTCTCCATTGATGTCTCCATTGATGTCTCCATTGATGTCTCCATTGATGTCTCCATTGATGTCTCCATTGATGTCTCCATTGATGTCTCCATTGATGTCTCCATTGATGTCTCCATTGATGTCTCCATTGATGTCTCCATTGATGTCTCCATTGATGTCTCCATTGATGTCTCCATTGATGTCTCCATTGATGTCTCCATTGATGTCTCCATTGATGTCTCCATTGATGTCTCCATTGATGTCTCCATTGATGTCTCCATTGATGTCTCCATTGATGTCTCCATTGATGTCTCCATTGTTGTCTCCATTAATGTCTGCAATGTTGTCTCGATTGTTCGAAGCTTGGTCTTGATAAAATTCTTACTGAGTCCTAGATTTTCAGACTGTTGGAGAGAGTCATCTCCCAGATCCTTGAGTTGTGAATAACGAAATGTTTTGAGCTCGGTGTTGAATAATGAGCTCTCAAGGTGCTGAGAACAGCTCAGTAAGCTTAAGGCCCCAATAACAGCAACTCATGATTATGGTATTTCCACTGCTCTATGGACTATGGACTATGGACTATGGAACAATGAAACCATGGAGCTATGGAACTATGGACTATGGACTATGGAACAATGAAACCGTGGAGCTATGGAACTATGAAACCATGGAGCTATGGAACCATTAAAAAAAGGAAATCCATGGAGAATGACTCCAATGACCCGGAGTCGGGTGGCAACAACTGATCAGAAATCCATCCAAAGATCCAATACCAAGAGTCCAATGACCCGTTCATGAAATCCCCGGTCCATCGACTGTCTAAATGGACTGTCTAAATGGAATGTCTAAATGGACTGTCTAAATGGACTGTCTAAATGGACTGTCTAAATGGACTGTCTAAATGGACTGTCTAAATGGACTGTCTAAATGGACTGGCTAAATGGACTGGCTAAATGGACTGGCTAAACGGAGTGCATGAGTCAGAAGTTGGAGTGTCTAAAGGTAGGGTCCACAGAGAAAGTGGATAAAGATAAGGGAGTGTTTAAACGAGACTCTGAAGTGTTTTCTGAGGGATTTTTTAAGATGGAAAGTCTAGAGATGGAGGTATAAATCAGAGGGTGGAGTCTCTAGAGAAAAGGCTCCAAATATGGAGAGTTTAGGCGATGCTCTGGAGTGTCCGAAGAGAACTGAGGGAATGTTTAAGACGGTTTGTTTGAGATGGGGCTCTAAATGGACCTCTGAGAGGCAACAGGACAAACGGACAAGAACATCTGACAGGAACATGAACAGGGATGTGCTGGTCTAAAGATACTTTCCTCTGACAGTGATCGAAAGTCTTATATCAGTGGTACTTCAGATGTAAAGTATTGGGTCACAGGAAATGGAGAATTGGAGAATTGGAGAATTGAAGAAGTGGAGAAGTGGAGAAATCGAGAAATCGAGAAATGGAGAAATGGAGAAATGGAGAAATGGAGAAATGGAGAAATGGAGAAATGGAGAAATGGAGAAATGGAGAAATGGAGAAATGGAGTGTTGTTGGTTGAATCCTTCACTTGGCTTAACTGCATGGATGTATCTCATTACCTAATGTATCACCATACACTAGATATCATTATATTCATGTTGGTATTAAATGGCCACCTTGAATATTCCTGTTATGATTGTCACCTGTTGAGATTCTGTTGACTATCACCTATTGATTTATCCTGTTGAATTATCACCTGTTATTGGAGTGATCTACACCAGTAGATCTATGAGTCATGATTATGAATGATGACGATTGTGGTGTTTACTCGATGGAAAGCTCCTCCACAGACGGACACGTGCAGATCAAGTTCATGTCGCCATAAGCGTCGTCCACACGCGACACAGACGGCCAGCACTTGCTGGTCTTCAAATGAGGCAATGGGTATGCGGCCTGCTCACGCGTGTATCCGCGGGCCTGCCACTCGTCGTTGGACGTGGAGATGATGTCGTCCAACGAATGAGGGGCATTCTTTAAAGCCAATCCCAAAGGCTCGCCCTTAGCATGCGCCTCGATCTCCTTGCGGATCGCCAACATCGACTGTACGAACCGCTCCAACTCCTCTAAGTTCTCCGACTCTGTGGGCTCGATCATCAACGTGCCGGCCACGGGGAACGACATCGTTGGTGCATGGAACCCGTAGTCCTGCAACCGCTTGGCCACGTCAATGGCCTCGATGCCAATGCTCTTGAATTCTCTCAAGTCAATGATGAACTCGTGTGCACAGTGCTTGATTCCGGCTTCTTTGGACGCACTGTGGTCGACGAACATCACGGTGTATGCGTCTTGCAATCTGTTCAACATGTAGTTTGCGTTCAAAATAGCAAGCCCTGAAGCATATGGCAATGCTCGTGCTCCCAACATCTTGATGTATGAATAAGACACGGGAATCACTGCTGCTGACCCAAATGGGGCTGAGTTAACGGCCTCAATCGATTCCGTTGTAGCATGTGGAGTCTCCACAAACGTGTGCTTGGGCAAGAATGGCACCAAATGCTTGGCAACACACACTGGGCCTTGCCCTGGGCCTCCTCCTCCATGCGACAATGCAAACGTCTTGTGGATGTTCAAATGACACACATCGGCTCCCAAGTCTCCGGGTGACGTGAGTCCGACTTGTGCATTCATGTTGGCTCCGTCCAAGTACACCAAACCTCCATGGGAATGAATAATGTCGATAGACTCCCTGACTCCGGGCTCGAAAAGACCGTATGTGGAGGGGTATGTGATCATGATAGAGCACAAGTTGTCCTTGTACTGGTCTGCTTTTTTCTTCAAGTCCACAATATCAATCAGTCCGTTTTCCAAGCACTTGACGGCCACCACCTTGAGTCCACACATGGCTGCAGAGGCTGGGTTGGTTCCATGGGCCAGAACTGGGATCAAGCACACGTTACGCTTTTCGTATTCACCACGCGACTTGAAGTATTGACGGATCAACGACAATCCGGTATATTCACCCTGGGCACCCGAATTAGGCATGAGGGTGGTGGCAGCAAAACCAGTGATATCATTCAAGTCCTTCTCGAACTCCGAAATCAACTGTTGATATCCCAAGGCCTGGTTTGTAGGTGCAAAAGGGTGGATTTGAGAAAACCCTGGAATGGAAAGCGACTGCATCTCCACCGTGGCATTAAGCTTCATCGTACAAGATCCCAAAGGAATCATGGAATTGGCCAACGACAAGTCCTTGCTCTGCAAAAGGTGCAAGTACCGCAACATGGCAGTTTCCGAGTGGTGGGAGTTAAACACCTTTTCGGAAAGAATGGAATCGGTTCTGAGCCATTCCTGGGGCACGCTGGGCAAGGTTTCAGGGAGAGAGACAGTGGAGGAAAACACAGAAATCACACTGGCCAATTCTTGGCGAGTCACGGTCTCGTCCAAGGTCACAGACACTGTGGAGTCGTCCTTCTTGAAGAGGTTAATGTTGTGTTTCTCCAAAGNTCACAGACACTGTGGAGTCGTCCTTCTTGAAGAGGTTAATGTTGTGTTTCTCCAAAGCCTCCTTCAACACGTGGTCAGCAGATACTCCGTTCAATTTCACCGTCAAAGTATCGAAGAAATTGGCATGTTCGAGCTCATGGCCTGCACCCACAATATGGTCAGCCAAGATCTTGGTGAACCCATAAGTTCTGGCAGCAATGTCCTTCAAGCCTTGAGGACCGTGGTAGACTGCATACATGGCCGACATATTGGCCAACAATGCCTGGGCTGTGCAGATGTTGGAGGTGGCCTTTTCTCTCTTGATGTGCTGTTCACGGGTCTGCAAGGCCAATCTGTACGCCGGCTTGCCCAAGCGGTCCTTGGAAACACCCACAATTCTGCCCGGCATTTTTCTGGAGAACTTGGCCGATGTGGCGAAGAAGGCGGCATGGGGGCCTCCATAGCCAAAAGGCACACCAAACCTCTGAGAGGTTCCCAAAGCAATATCAGCACCGTAGTGCGATGGAGGTTTGAGGAGAGTCAATGCAAGCAAATCCGAGGCCATAGCGAATAGCCCCTTTTCCTTATGGATGATTTCGCCGACCTTGGAGAAATCCTGAAGCCCTCCATTGGTATTAGGGTACTGTACCAAAACACCACAAGCCTTGGAGGCCACCTTTTGGAACTCAGTAACACCGGCCTCAGAAGCCAATGGAAGAACAACAATCTCCACATTGATGTTGGCCGCACGTGACCGGAGCACCGCCTCGGTTTGCGGGTGCAAGTTCTCATCAATCACATATACCGGCTTCTTCCCCCGCAGATTCTGAAATGACATAGACATGGCCTCAGCAGCAGCGGTTCCCTCATCCAATAACGACGAGTTGGCCATATCCAATCCCGTCAAAGAAGCCACCATCGTTTGGTAATTGAGAAGCGACTCCAACCGACCCTGCGAAATTTCCGGCTGGTACGGCGTATACGAAGTATACCATTCCGGTGACTCGAGCA
Organism: Metschnikowia sp. 13-106.1; assembly: GCA_002374735.1. Taxonomy (NCBI): domain Eukaryota; kingdom Fungi; phylum Ascomycota; class Pichiomycetes; order Serinales; family Metschnikowiaceae; genus Metschnikowia; species Metschnikowia sp. 13-106.1. The sequence continues at coordinate 39,334 of NLAL01000158.1, forward strand.
AATTCCTCTGTATCACGGGAGGTACGTGGGTTCCAGCATACCCCTTTCCAATCAACGACTTGGCGATTTTGTTTTTTGCAGCCAACTCATGGAGGTGCTCCAACATCTGCAGCTCCGTGTATCCGTTTTGGGGCAGTACCTCCAAAGCCCTCTTCACAAGCACGTGGGGAGGAATGGCTGCATTTAAGAAGTGGTCGAAATCGTCGTACCCCAACGTTTGCAACATATGCAGGACCTGGGCGGGCGTAGGCCCAAAGTGTCTCCTTGGGAACGAGTCCAAGGCGTCATACGAAAGCTTCGAGGCGGGGTTATGTACCGTTTCGTAATTTGCACTCAGAGTGTTTGCCTGGGAAGCCAAGGTTCTAAAAGGGCTGTAAAAAAGGGACTGCTGGCGAGGAGCTTGGGCTGTTAAAGGGCTGCAATTCCAGGGGAGGGGGGATTCGAGTCTGGCCGGGCCTTTAGGGGGCTGCGCATTTGTGGCCCTGGCCACTGCCGCCATGTGCAGCGAGCGAATGCCGAATCGGGAAATCTTGGAAGCACGAAGCATATAGATCAAGAAAGAGGAAATGGCTGCTACTTATATATATGTGGAAACGCACGAAGAGTCAAGGGGCGCTGACTCCGATTGGTACGGCTCGGCCTACATATAGCGCGCGTTTTTTTTCAATCCTTAGTTTTCTCATAACCTTGGTTAGGAGCCCTTGCGACGAGGTCAACAAACCTATCCCAGTCACATCCGAGTCACAAAAGAGTCAAACCATTAGGTAGTAGTAATTGGAAACTAGGAAGGACCAGGAGCTCCAAATAAAAAAGAAAAACCCCTACAATTTTTTGGACTACATTCATCGCTACAATTGTTCAAGCTTAAGTAGATAGTTATACCATATACGTTTACTTCTTGGCAGCCTTTTGAGCAGCCTTGGTGACCTTACCGGCCTTGTCAGACTTCTCGACGGACTTGATAACACCGACAGCAACGGTTTGTCTCATGTCTCTGACGGCGAATCTTCCCAAAGGTGGGTAGTCAGTGAAGGCCTCA
>NLAL01000072.1:270-75579 GCA_002374735.1 Metschnikowia sp. 13-106.1
ACAGTAGACTATAGTACAGCAGTACAGTAGAGTATAGTACAACAGTACAGTACAGTATAGTACAGCAGTACAGTAGACTATAGTACAGTGGTACAGTAGAGTATAGTACAGTACAGTAGTGCTACTGACAGACTACAGACTACTCAATACTGAACACTATCAAATCCGGAAACAAACTACTCTTTCCAAAAACACCAGACGACTGCACACTACTACTGTCTGTCTTGCTACTGTTGGCCTTTAAATACTGTGCACTACGACTGGGACTACTCTACTACTTACCTTCAGTATGTGCATTGATCAGAAGAGGCAGTCTCTGCACTTGACGCTATGACCAAACCAAATTTGGGAGAAGAGAAACTCTTTAAAGACACGCAGACGTATTCCATCAATATAATCCTTTTTTTTTTTGAAAAAAAAAGCGTAACTTCTTACACAAGCATTGGGACATCTCGGTCACGTGACCTGCCTGTTTTTCCTATTTTGACCGTATGTAAGTATTGTAGTATAAGTATTGTAGTATAAGCATTGTAGTTGAGTAGTATAAGTATTGTAGTTGTGTAGTATAAGTATTGTAGTTGTGTAGTATAAGTATTATAGTTGTGTAGTATAAGTATTGTAGTAAAAGTATTGTAGTATTGTAGTAAAAGTATTGTAGTATTGTAGTACTGTAGTATTGAAGCCTACTCTTTTCCTGGTACTTACTCTTATTGGTCTATCATTTTCTCTTCTTCTCCTGTCTCATTTCTTGTTCTCCTGTTATCTCTCACACCTTCTCCATTTGTTGCACGACATAATCAAGCATGTAGGTCTCCTCGAGCATATCGTCCAAACGCTGGAAGTGACGCTCGTTGTAGGGCAAGATCAGAGTGACGATTTTGCGGAACCCGCCATTTTCCATGTCGATTTGCTCGAGCACCACCTCAAGCACCTTCTGCGCAATCTCAAAGTGTTTGAAGTTGATGTTCCAGTCCCTGACGCGCCGGAGCAACGCCACAAGCTGGTCGGGGCTAAGCTTCTTCATGGTTTCTTCAAGCTCAAACGACCCTATGGCCAGCTTGGAGTCCACATTGGCTGCAATCAGCGACTTGATCACGTTGTATACACGCATCAGATGCTCCAAAGTCAAGGCTAGCAAGAACGCGTTGCTCCAATCGTTCTGGTTGATGTAGTTGGCAAGCGACTGTTCCTGCTCCACGCGTTCTTTTTCTCGAGACTCTCTCTCTTGGAGAAGCTGCTCCGTATTATCCTGCCAGAAACTCATGTATCCATCAGCATCGGCCGAAACCACCTTGAGGCCGTCGTCCTTGGTATCCATGGCCCAGATGCGGTTGTTATGGTTATCCAACGTGGCCACACACTCGCTCTCCTTGATGTCCCACACCTTGAGAAGTCCGTCTGCTCCACAACTCACCACCTGCTTGTTCTTGTTGAAGAACCGACACCTCTGCACGGCATTGGTGTGCCCCTCCAAGGTCTTGACGCATGTGTAGTCGGACAACAGCCAGATTTTGACTGTTTTGTCTCCCGAACTGGTGGCCACAAGCTTATCGTAGAGACAGAAACTGATATCCCAGAGCCCACGCTTATGGCCCTTGAGAATGGCCACGGTCTCGCCCGTTTGTGAGCTCCAGATCTTGGCGGTTTTATCAAACGAGGCCGTGGCGAAAAACTCATCGTTGGGCGCAATGGCCACGGCATTGATATCCTTCTCGTGGGCCCTACGCGTGAAGTCACTATTCTTCACCACCCCTCCTGCCTCTTTGGGCACTTTCCACTTCTTAACCGTCAAGTCCGCAGACGCAGTCACCACAATCCTGGGGAACAGCCCGCTGGACCGGGAAATGCCACATGCACTGATGGAGCCAGCATGGCCCAAGAAGGTCGTGTGGACCTCAAAACGACCACTCTCCTCGTCCCATTGCCAGAGTCTGGCCTCGTGGTCCTTCCCTCCAGTTAAAAGCCACATCCCATCTTCACTGGCATCAATGCAATTGAGCAAATCTGTATGGCCCTCGTGGAGTTGCACATCTAGAGGCGACGTGGGGTCCACGAGTCTAAGTGCAGGAGCATTGGTGGCCATGGCCACAAGCCGTTTACTGGGCCCGGCATACCGGATATCAGCAATTATACCGTGGTTTCCCGCAATACAGCGGCCTGCCGGCACGTAGAGCGTCCCGTTTCGCTCCTCGGTGTCCCCCACCACGAGCTCCACCAACGTCTGGTCACTCAAAACCATCCAGAGGGCCTCGCCGTCCTGCAGATGGCTCACGTCCGTGACCATCAACTCCTCCAGCGTCTCAAGTGGCTGGTGGGAGCTTCCCAACGGTCTTCCCGTTTCAAGGTCCCATAGTCTCAAGTTGCATCCAGAACCGGCAGTATAGAAAAGCACTTGGTCCTGCACCGAAACAAACCCACAGGTCTCCACCTGGTGCCGCACCGAAAACGAGCTGTGCATTTTCCGTAAACTCTCTGTACGGTACACCACCACAATCTCGTCTCGGCCCCCACTAGTGAAGTATTTTCCGTCTTCCAGAAACGCAAGACCCCGCACGGCCCCACTATGCTCTTTGGTGGTGCTCAAGCACTTTCTCTTGACGAGATCCCACACCTTACATGTCCCCATAGTATCGCCCAGCGCTAGCATCCAATTGGCGGAATGGAGCTCTCCGTAAAAGGCAAGCGAACACACCGTGGTGCCGTGGCCTTTCAACGAATGGGTCACGTGACCGTTTTCTATATCCCACACGTAAACCACACCATCGGTGGCACCAAACGCAAACAACGTGGACGTTTTATCGGCGGCGGCAATGTACACGGGGGCAGAGAATTTATATTGTCTGAGCAAATCGCCACTTTGCACGTTATAAATGCGGAGCTGCTGACTTTGTGAAACAACCCCTAGACGAGATCCGTCGGGCGTCAACACTAGCGCCGTGACGGTTTCGCCATCGCCTTCGATCTGGTGCACGAGCTTGCTGGAGTCCAAGTTGACGATGGAAATGTCGTCCTCCAAGGGCGTGGCCACTATGGGGGAGTCGGAGGCGAATGCAGCAGGCGTGGCTCCCACATAGAAGGGCGCCACACTCTCCGAGATGTACGAACAACGAATTGGTTCTGCCATGGAAGAAGAGATTATGGGTGTATGTGAAAAGGTGCTGGAGTAGATGGTTTTTTGGCGTGTGCGCGGCGGATGCAGGCCGATGAGATGCCCACAGCTCAAAATCTTGAACCACCAAAGCTGCTCGGTGCGCAGCTCGCAGCTCGCAGCTCGCAGCTCTCAGCTCAGAAGAGCTGGATTTTTTTTTTAAGCTGGAGAGCGGCGGAAAAAAGAAAGCCCGATGCGGGGCTCGAACCCGCAACCTTTTGATTGACCTTATGTGTTTAAGAGTCAAATGCTCTACCGATTGAGCTAACCAGGCTATCTGACCACAAAAAATCCGTGGCTGCTGTAGCGTCCCCAGAACACCTTAAGCTTATAATGAATGATACTGAAATAATTTCTGGAAACTTTCGCCGAATGGGAAGTACCAGACTTATTCATAGTTAGAACAACTAAATGTATAAATAAGTATACAGAAAAAGTAAATTACTATACCTGTTAGATATCCCATGGCCCTACCCTATTGGTTACATTTACCTTAGTTTTGTCTCGTATGTATTTGCAAGCCTCCGACCGTATCTCCGAAATTTGCAGATCACGTGAATGCAAGAAGTTGGAAAAGAGTGTAAGGGTAGTCTCTGTAGCTGAAAGAAAGGATTCAAGTAGAACCCGTACACCAAGTACAGCAAGAATTCCACAACCACCAAGGATTGAGCACACGTGCGCAGTCAATGGGAGTTTGCTACTACTCCCTTTTGATTTTTTTGCAGAATATCCAAAGATGGCCGAATCCTCCTTGGGGAATTACAACGAATAGTCTCGATTAGGCATAAGTATACTAACATATCAATATCATCTATGATTAGATGTACTTTATACAGCAAATAGGATAGGTTAAGATACACTTCAGGATGAAATGTAAGAGAATTGATATTGGTATTGATATTGATATTGATATTGATATTGGTATAGATATAGAAAAGGGTTATGAGCTCTGGCCACTATCCAGTTATCCACAATATTTCTCCAGACTAGCAAAAGTATTCTAAAAAATCATGATCTATTTCCCAAGCACCCCCAAACCACCCCAGCCCTTCCCATAGCTCTACAAAAGATATGTAAATATAGTCGGGCTCTTTAGTAGTTTATGCAAATTGAGACTGGATTCGTTGATTATACATCACGGAGGAATCGGCCCTATTCAAGTATTGTGCAGGAGAGAGATCCGTAGCAACGGCGAACCGACTCGGAGCATTGGGGCCTAATTTCTCCGTAGCCATTCCGGGGGCCGTCTAGCTTAGCTGGGCACGTGACCCCAATTCCTATATGGTAGAGTATTATCCATATGGAATGTAACGATGAATTACAAGATATTATGTTATGTCTGATTTGTATTAAAAAGTATAGAAGTCGATATTATAGAAGTCGATATTATAGAAATAAATATAAATACAGAAATAATATAAATATAGAAATAAATATAAATATAGAAATAATTATAAAGTTAGACACACCATGAGTAGACACACTACCCATTGAGGTATTGTTCGAGCCTACGAATGCCAATGACTCATCCAAGGCACCATACCCCGTGACTTGGACTCATCCACTCACCTTACCGCGTGACATGGCATTTGACTGCCCTGCTTCACCTCTGGTATTCACAAGTTAGCTATGTAATTACTCGGATTCTCACTTATTGGGAATCCATCACGATTGAACATAACTCTCAGTATTAGACTTATTCAAGAATCTAACAGTATATATAAATATAGAAAAGATATATAGGTAGAGATAAATATGGAAAAGATGTATAGGTAGAGATAAATATGGAAAAGATATATAGGTAGAGATAATATGGAAAAGATGTATAGGTAGAGATAAATATGGAAAAGATATATAGGTAGAGATAAATATGGAAAAGATATATAGTGCAGAAAAGTTAGACCCACTACGGTCAGTGTACTACCATGGATGTTGACGCTGCACTGGTCGATCAGATGTTGAGCGGCCTTCGGTCCTCATACGACCTCTAATGCTCTATGCCGGATCAGTCTATATAAGGTGCGATGGTTCCTCCTTGAGGATCATCCGCGATAAACGCACTAAAACAGAGTACTGGACGTGACCAGAATCTAACAAAAAAGGTACAAAGTATAGAAAAAGATGTGGAATATAGAAAAAGATGTGGAATATAGAAAACGATGTGGAATATAGAAAAAGATGTGGAATATACACAAATATAGAAAATATAGAAAATAGAGTACATATAAATATAGAGTACATATAAAATACAGGAATATGATGTATAAGATATAGATTTCTTACAGGACTTATTAAGGTCAAATCAAAAAGAAAACCTGATTTCAACGAGTACTTAGCATGTACGGAGTCGATGTACTTCGTAGAGGCGTTGGATGCGTTTAAGTGAAGCACTCTGTGCAGGCCACCAGTGGGTGAAAAGCTTCAATTCACCTCGCACCTCGTCTAAGACTTTGGTCTTGTAAAGTACATCTTACATAAGGTTAGACCCACCTTGGTAAACACACTACCCATAGAGGTATTGTTAGAGCCTACGAAAGCCAATGACTTGTCCAATGCGTCATACCCCGTGACATGGCTCCACTTCTCTGGTACTCACAGGCTAACTATATAAGTACTCGAATTCACCTATTGGGGATCCATCGGCCAATAAACATACAAAACAGAGTACTGGACGTAACCAGAATCTAACATAAGGGGTATCAATATATATACTAAAACATAAGTTGAAACCTGTTCTAGAAACACCTGCTTAACTCCATCAAATGCACCTATTCTTCTAGACTATACGTTTGACTTACCAAGAGTTATATAAAGTCCGCCTGAGATAGAAACTATAATTAGTGTGATAAGTAGCTTTCGGTGTTTTCTAAGGCTAATAGACGAGGTCTTGTGTTGTAGAGATTGTAGTTCTACATGGGCATTTTTTTAAGTTCGCAGTCTGCCACCATCAGTCAGTTCGCATAACTTGAGTGTTCTGACGCATTGATGAAAAAAATAGGAAAAGAGGTAAAAAATCACCACTCCCCAATTCGGCATAAATTATAGTATAATCGGGACCAATTCGGGCATAAATTATAGTATAATCGGAACGACATCCCCCCAAAGGACTCATAGACGTAGTTTCTTCAACTCACAGACACTCCTTAGGAACGATTTCGTACATGCAGGACAGAAATAGCGGCCCACAACTAATCCATGGTACCATGTTGACCAGATGGGAATTGTCGAATTGATGTATTGTTGATACACGTTAATGTATTAGCCTTATAATGAAGTACACTATAGTGGACACAGGAGCATGATACCACTACCACTACGACTACCACTACCACTACCACTACCACTACCACTACCACTACCAATAACCAATAACCAATAACCAATAACCAATAACCAATAACCAATAACCAATAACCAATAACCAATAACCAATAACCAATAATACCAATTGTTAGATCTCCATGCACAGACCTTGGCTATAGAAATATTATAAGCCCTACTCTATCCGAACATAATAATGGCCAGCCATCATTGTACAAAGTATATGGCTATTGAAACGCCCGTACCACGGGCTTCGTAGTACCCTCTCGAGTATTCTAGAACAATCCTTAGCATTGTTCTGATGCAGAGTTTTTCGAATGCAACGTTAGCTCGAAGTTGCTTCCTTTTCTTAAGGAATGGTCACGGATAGTATTATCTAGGCATAAATGTATCAAGAAAGATAACACCAAGTGTGAGGATTTTGCTAGCACGCAGATTACGGAACTATATTTGTTGATGATTTCTCAAGGCGACGACTTGGAGAGTTTTAGTCTTCTGGAGGAAAGCACTAAAATGGTTTGGTGGACCGTTAGTTCTTATTCGTTTTTTTAGTTAGTAGTTAGTTCTTTTTAGTTAGTTCTTATTCGTTTTTTTAGTTAGTTCTTATTAGTTGTTGCTTTTGTCTGAGAATTATATGAAACATTTGAGATTACACCTCTCAAGACATGCAAGAACTCATACTGGTTGGTTATATTGGGTGGGGAGAACAACAGTGAGTAATACGAGCTTTGGTGAGATTTTCTATTATTGACTCTCCTGACTCCTGACTCTCCTGACTCCTGACTCTACTGTGGTCATGAGTTCATTACGACACCGAGCTGCTTAGTGGTAAAATTGTAGCGATTGGCTCATGGGTAAATTACTCTGTGGGTCCAATACAATTTATACTTCAGAAACAGGCCCAAGAGAGGCTCAAGAACTTTGATCGTTCTAGAGCTAACTGGGGTGGAGCTTTATATCTTGTTCATAAGGTCATCACTGAATAGTACCACAGATAGTACCACAGATAGTACCACAGATAGTACCACAGATAGTACCACAGATAGTACCAGTAGACAGTACAATTAGACAGTACCACTTGTATGTACCACTAGAATACCATAATGTACCAAACAGTAGGCACTAGACTAGAGTCAGGATTGTAGACTGTAGACTGTTTTCACCACTAACAGTAGTATTTACTGTAATCACTGAACTGTAACCACTAGACACTGAACAGTACTCATTTGTACCCACTAGAAAATTATACTAGAATTTAGTACCCACTTGATGGACCACTTGATGGACCACTTGATACACCACTTGATAAACCACTTGATACACCACTTGATGGACCACTTGATAAACCACTTGCATGTACAGACAGTAATGCACCACTAGAATCTACCAAAAAGACTATAGCCGTTGGGCCGTAGATACTAGCGAGTTGAATCTGGCGTTAAAGGAATCAAATCATCAGTCATGTCAATATCGATTCGCCGTTTGGTTGGTTTTCTGTGATTGATCAAAGTCTTGATGTAATAATAATAGAGATCAAGCTTTTTGAAATCAGAATGAGGGTTTCCAACAGCATATTGAATTGAAGGAGTTCCTGACATTTTGCATTCTTGCCAGATAAATTCAGCCATAGTGCATTCAAAGAAAATGTGTTTGACCTTTTCAAGAATGGCAGTGGAGTAGGGTATTCCACAAAGAGGACAACTAGATGTTGGGAAAATGTGTTGGAGATCATTTCCAGACACTAGAAACTAGACATAATCACCCGAAAACCACCAGAATTTTGTACATTAAAATATATTGACACTGGCTTTTGGTGCGTTCGCAATTTGCACCCAAAGCAGTTGCTCATTGACGAAGAACTGACGCAAATGTAATTACCGTATGCTCAACTATCACTTAGACAGTGACCCAGACTATCACTTAGACTGTGACCCAGATTATCACTTTGACTGTGACCCAACTGTCTGATTATCAGACTACACACCATGGTAGATACTGTATGTAGTAGAGGCCTAGTAGGTGGTAGTTAGTGTTTAGGCAATAGTCACTACGGTAGTACTATTGGATACACTGACTCAATGCTCAAAGTGTCCTCTGTGATACTGTTGGTTCTATACACCCCATAGATGTAATTTATCATGTTCATTAGTATATAGGAAGTTATGGTGTGTCCAACTGGAACTGTATGATAGTGGGCCACTGTAGAGGCTGGCCCGGTATGACCGAACCAATGATCGCTCATTGGAATATGTGTCGATCCTGACTTGGACCGGACCACATTCCTGGGTATGCATCTGCTCTGAATATACCTCTCGGGTGTCGTGCAATGGCTATACCCACAGATTAAGACTGACGCTCACGACATCTGTGGGATATTCGGATCTAGAATTGGGACTCTAGGAAAGGTGGATTCCCATTGCCCGGGCGTTTTCTCGCAAGTACCGGTCGATATAGTCCTCGAGACCCTCGCCGTGTTCGCCATACCGATCGCCCTTGAGGATCTGCTTGGCTCGTAGATACAAGAAGAAGAGATCACTGATAAACAATGAGATTCTTACCTTGAGCAATGAAAACACGCCCATGTGGTTCCCCTCGAGCGACACCTTGGTCAAGAGGTTGATGCGGTTGACAGGGCTCCCCATGGTCTGATTCAAGGTCTGCATCATTCTCATTGTCCTCAGGAGAAAGATCAAGGCCGGCGGAAACTTGTGTTCGTCCTTTAAGAAGTTGCGCATGATATCCATGGAGTTTGGAGCCTCCTCGGGTTTGGTTTTGGCCGGTGGTTTCAACTGCACCAAAGCCTTTAAGAGCTCGCTGGACCGGATCCCCCATTCATCGGCAATTTGCTCGATTTTCGCCAGCCCAAACCCAAGAAAGTTCTGCCACAACTCCCGGTACTCGGCCATGAACTTGGACGGCAAGCTGATGTAGAGCCCATGGTCTAGAATCACGAGCTGTTGCTTCCCGTTGTGCATCCGCACCAACATGTTGCCCGGGTGTGGGTCTGAATGGATAAATCCGTACTGGAAGATCTGTTTTCCGAAAATCTCCGTATACTGTTTCATAAGAAACGGAAGAGACACCTTATTATCGATAAGAAGCTGTTTATCCGTAAGAGACATGCCGTCTATCCACTCTGCAGTGAATACCTGGCACAGAGAATACTCCGGGTAACACTTTGGAACATAGACATTAAGTTTATCAACGGATTTATCGTTTTGGATAAAACCCCGGAGCTTCTGGGAATTCGAGAGCTCGCACGAAAAATCCGCCTCCTTTTTGAGCTGTTCCGACACGTAATCCGTGAAATTGAACGGGATATCAAACACCTTGGTGTAGAGCCACGACATCATCTCGTACACTAGCAAGTCGGCGCCGATTTGCTTGCCTATATAAGGGTGTTGCACCTTGACTGCTACCTGCAGGCGCAGGTCTTTAAGCACGGCCCTATGGACCTGGGCAATCAGAGCCGAGGCCACGGGGTGATGGTCAAAGTGCAGAAATACGTCGTTTTCATAGTTAGCACCCAAATTCGACCTCAAAACTGCATCGACTCTACTCCATTCGTCCACGGGTGCATCATCATACAATGCTGTGAACCGTTTCTGGAACGCTAGAGGGAACAACGCACCCTGATTGGCTATGGCCTGGCCAAGCTTGATATATAGGCCCTTGTTTCGGTTGATCATTGCTAAAATGGCCTCCAGCGCCTCCTCGTGGAGCTCCTCCAACGCACTTCCTCCGGGGCTCGTATAGTACTTATACGCCACACTGGTGAGGACATACGTAGCACGTACGCTTCGCTGGAGCGTGGAGGCATAGAGGTATTCATCGGCCAAGTAAATGGATGCGGAGAGGGAGATGGCTGCTAAGAGAGTTCGAAATCCCCTGGGCCTAGCCCTGGCCCTAGCTTTGGAGCTGTCACTGGAGCTGGAATTAGAAGTGGGGTTAGATGTGGAGGTGGAACTGGCCCTGGAGGTGGAACTGGCGCTGGAGGCGGGTCCTGCATACAGCCCATAGAATATGCCACCCCCCCAAAATCGGAGTCGCCGCATTGGGATCTCTAGCCCCTGATGTGGGTGGTACAAGCTCCGTCTGAGCCCATTTCCATACATAGTATTGGATGATTAGCAAGTGCGCACGATTGCCGCAACATGTGCAGCCGGCCGGGGCTCGTAACGCACTGGTATTTCCAGGACTCACTCCGCAGCAACTATTTACCAGACACTGGATTTTATACTACTATTTTGGCTACAGTTCTTGTATAAAGTCCTGAATATACAGTCCTGGATATACATTCCATAATAACAGTATTAGACAGTCCTGAAACGCTCTATACACCACTACGTCTCTATAGGTGCAGTATGACCATCAGATAGAGTCTGGTAATTCTTGAGCACGTTCATTGACTAAGATATTTTTGTGGGTTGATGATTTCCAAAACAAGAAAATCGAGCTACTTAAGTAGTTGAGCCCAGGGTCGTCTAATCAGTCGATCATTGCTAAGTCCATGCAGGAAAACTCTTCTTCCTGGTACCTCGTATAATTATGGTAGAGGAAAAGAGTTATGGAAAGGCCATTTTAGATCCGACGCCGTAGTCTTCATAATAGCTCCATGGGTAGTGCGCTGCCCATAGCGGAACTGAGTGAGTGAGGTGGTCTAGTGGATACTCTAGTGAGAAAGTCTAGTGAGATAGTCTAGTGAGAAAGTCTAGTGAGAAAGTCTAGTGAGATACTCTAGTGAGATACTCTAGTATGAGTGTAAATATGAGTATGACTATTAGGTCGTACTGCATGTAGAGATTTCCTGCTACCTATACCCGGACCACTTATCCTATTCCTTTATTCATGCTACTTTATACACTACTATTGCGTACTACATACTCTACTACTTTCTACTACTCATGATACACTATCACTTCATGCTACCCAATGCCGTTTTTATATTGTCTATGTCCGATAATACTGCTTCATAACCATAAATCTATATGCCATACTCATATCCGATAGGACCACTTTACACTTACTACTACTCCAAGATCATGTATCTGGTATATTATCTGGAATAAGTGCTATTTCACCATGCTTTATACTACTATTTTTTATACTACTTTTTTATACTTCTTTTTATACTATTTTTTATACTACTTTTTATACTATCTTTTATACTACTTTTTTATACTTCTTTTTATACTATTTTTTATACTACTTTTTATACTACTTTTTTATACTACCTTTTTATACTACCTATACTAGTTTATCAGTGCCCGTTGCTCACTACGCACTAGGTACCACGATCAAAATCATACAGTACTAGATTTAAGTGATATACTGAAACAAGTCTAAAACACGTCTATACACTTCAGAAAATCTTATACACTACTGATACCTCTCTATACGATTCCATGCATATGAAGAATACTGTATACTACTCACTAGATCTCACGGCTCACTATGCTTCGATAAAATCTCGATACACTTTGAAACAAGTCTGAAACAAGCTTGAAACAATTTGAACCTTTTTATGAACTCCGAGAAGCTCCTATACACTACCACGCTATCACACTTCAATGAGAAACTACTCTGAAACACTACTGAAACACTATTGAAACTACTCTGAAACGCTACGATACATACTATACATACTATACACTACTGAAACGATTCGGAAAAATCCGTACCTTTATACTACCGATCCCCTAGTGATCCACTTGTATACACTACTGAGCACTACCTTCACCACTTACTTCACACTGAGTCTATGATAGACACTCCTGAAACAGCTCTGAAACAAGTCTGAAACATTTTCGAAACAATTAAACATCTATGTTTTACTCACTACTCACTAGGTCTATCACTACTACTCATTTCCACCACAGTATATTCTACTCTACGAATTGTGAGACTGAAACAATACGGACCAACTTTGCAGCTGCTCTGAAATAGCTCTGATAGCTCTAAACAACTCTAAACAACTCTAAACAACTCTGAAACAACTCTAAACAACTCTGAAACAACTCTGAAACAACTCTGAAACAACTCTGAAACAACTCTGAAACAACTCTGAAACAACTCTAAACAACTCTAAACAACTCTGAAACAACTCTGAAACAACTCTAAACAACTCTAAACAACTCTGAAACAACTCTGAAACAACTCTGAAACAACTCTAAACAACTCTGAAACAACTCTGAAACAACTCTAAACAACTCTGAAACATCTCTGAAACAACTCTGAAACAACTCTAAACAACTCTGAAACATCTCTGAAACATCCTCATGCCTCTACATAAACTACTGCACTACGTACAGTGTTTCTCAAAACTAATCGAACTAGTACGGCAAATGTTTCAAACTATACTTGCAAAATTAAACAAGCAATAATTCAAAAAGGTTCGTACTTATGACTTAAAAAGTGCTAAGGATCAAAGATTCGAAACAGCCTGTTTATATGCAGTCTGTATTATATATTAAAAACAGGAACTTTTTGAATCATTGGTTTGTTTAAGTTTCCTAATGTGGTTTGAAACATTTTGGCGCGCTAGTTTGAATAGTTTTAAAAAACACTATACAATGTTACACTCTTAAAAAGCAATCCTGCACACAGTGCTGTAGTGTAGTGGTAAGGTACAGTATGGTACTAGAAGTAGTAATAGTGACAATATCAATATTAGCTGTAGTGTTAGTGTAGTCAGGATCATATGGCGGGTAATACGCTCTATGCTGGTATACATTCACACTTTGATACCCGAGCAGTATGCAGGAGCAGTAGTGGTATTATATGCAACAGTACTATGTGGATTAGTGTGGTACTACCAAAGTAGTAAGCTTTGATATGTGCAGTATAACATGTGGTATTAAGCCCGTGCTACGCCAGGTCCACACTTACTATGTTCATTCATTGGTATTTCCCCAGAGGAAGGAATCGACTACTTTAAGTAGTTGACTATGTAGTCAGCGGAGTCAATGTAGTCAGCGGAGTCAATGGAGTCAGCAGAGTCAGTGGAGTCAATGGAGTCAGTGGAGTCAATGGAGTCAGTGGAGTCAGCGGAGTCAGCAGAGTCAGCAGAGTCAGTGGAGTCAGTGGAGTCAATGGAGCCACCGTGTGTTGATAGCCGCAGGTCAAAAAAGCTGACTGCAACAGATGGGTAATTATGGGCTCAAATACCCGAGGGTCAAATAAGAGCCATTTTGGAACCCTCTAAAATCCCCCAGTACCGAATTGGTTGGCTACAGGCTAGATTTTGAGCATGAACATTCTCGGCAGGCCGAGGAAAGGTCGTCTGCAAATTTCCATAGTGCCGTACACCACAATATCGATCGCCTCATTCATACCATAAACACCATAAATTCAAACCGGTTTCGTAACCCTTTTTTATAGCATACCATGATGACACCACCTTCATACTATGTCATCATAACCATGTCATCATAACCATGCCATCTACCCATGCCTTCATACTATGTCATCATAACCATACCTTCATAACCATGCCTTCTACCCATGCCTTCTACCCATGCCTTCATACTATGCCATCTACCCATGCCATCTACCCATGCCTTCATAACCATGACTGCTTCTCAAAGTATAAACACCATACTATAATCCATAGTACCATTATATAGTCGCATTGAGGCGGATTAATGGGGTAATAGACATTCATGCTTTGTGATGCATATTTGAACAATCCAATTTTTTTTCTAGACGCAATGCCAAATAGAGCCCAGCATACATATTTAGACGAGGACGTGCCGTCTAAGAAGACCGGAAAATTAGATTCGTATATGCGTGTCCTGCAGACAGCCCCTCAAACAATGGCCAGGCACCTAAACAAGCTCCCTTTTAACCACGTCTTCAACAGAACACCGGCATAAGAGGCCCTACAGTATAATCCCACTAACGCATGCATTCTCACTACACTACAACCCACAAAAAGTACACCACTACAATCCCCTGCCACCCAGCAACACAATACAACTGGTACATAAACGAGTAGTACATTCATTTCAACATTAAGAAGTAGTACATTCATTTCAACATTAAGAAGTAGTACATTAACGAGGGCATTAAGAAGTAGTACATCAACAAGTATTAACGAGTACACAAGTATTATTAGCAGGTAAGGAGTCGTACATTAAGAAGTGAATAACACTCATACATTAAGAATTACCTATTGGCATTGAACAGTGTGTTATGTGGTGGTATGGAGTGGTATTTAGGTTAGTGTCAATATTGTAGAGCGTGTGTTGGTTAGAAGGTCTAATTTACTCAATTTATTTAATTACTCAATTAAGTTTTTTACTAATTACTCAATTATTTTTTTACCAATTACTCAATTATTTTTTTACCAATTACTCAATTACTCAATTAAGGTTTTTACCAATTACTCAATTATTTTTTTACCAATTACTCAATTAAGGTTTTTACCAATTACTCAATCACTCAATGCATAGTAGCTGTATGGGTATTGAAGAAGAGGAGAGCAAATAAAGGGTGTATGCAGTACGACAATGTTTAAAGCAAGACAATATCGGGATATATTTATTTTTTTAAAGGTAAATACAGGTCTCCAATCTTGATGACTAGAATGCATTGAGAATGCGATAGTAACTATTTTTATGCATGGGGACTTAGAGTTGAGAAATGGCCAGAACGCTGAATGGTATTTACAAGTAACCCAAAATCCTGCTTACAAGTCATCGTCAATGCAAGCTTTTCTAAGTCCAATTCGTACAGAACCCACGACTCTATATACACCACTAAAACAACCACTAAAACCACCACTAAAACCACCACTAAAACAACCACTAAAACCACCACTAAAACAACCACTTAAACAACCACTAAAACAACCACTTAAACAACCACTAAAACAACCACTTAAACAACCACTAAAACAACCACTAAAACTATCACCACTGCTGATAATTGTTCTGATACAGTGTTTTTCAAAAGGATTCAAACCAGCGTAACAAAAAGGTTCGTACTCCTTCGCACAGTCTTTCACCCCAAATCGCGTAATGTTTCACATCAACTTTCATTAGAATTCAATATTCTGAAATTTGAATGGGGAGCTTTGCCTCAAACCAAAAAGCAGAATGTGTTTATATGAACTGCATTTGGGAGTCTTAGTATCCTGTATCCAACACCTTGTGAGGGGTTACGAAACTCTGAATGATTGGTTTGTTTAATTTTGCTAGTGTGGTGTGGATCGTTTTGAAAATCACTGTACCTCACTGAGAGAGTAGCTCCGATCCTGCAGGCGTGGAGCTTCAATAGGATCCATTCCTCATAGGGTACGGTCTCCATAGGGTTGAATCTGTTCACCTTTTCATACAACTCCTTAGAAGAGATCCCTTAAGTATAGAGCATCAGTGTAACAATAATCTCTGGTCTGTATCGTTAGTGTAACAATAATCTCTGGTCTGTATCGTTAGTGTAACAATAATCTCTGGTCTGTATCGTTAGTGTAACAATAATCTCTGGCCTGTATCATCAGTGTAACAGTCTATATTCAATATCTGGTCTATATAGAGAAGGTACACGGTCCTTAGAGACAAAAAATATCCAAGTCTTTCTTCTCATCTATAACGGAGGAGGTCGTGCAAGTTCAAGAAATAGTGCTCAATCGTAAAACTGGGCACTCCCAGTTAGGCCAACAGCGAAGGGAGATGACGGCTTATGTCCTATTGACATTACTGACGCAAAAGAGCCTTAAGTGAAGGCCACTTCAGGATATGTACTGCATATGCGTCTCATATCACCTCAGTAATACGTAGTACACTACACCACCATTAAACTGTTGAACATGTGAGATGTATAACATGTGAGATGTATAACATGTGAGATGTATAACATGTGACATGTATAACATGTGAGGTGTATAACATGTGACATGTATAACATGTGAGGTGTGCTGACCCGTGTATGCAGGCAACGTGGTATCCGCAGTACAGTGGATTTGGATAAGGGATATGTCTCATAAGGTTCCGAGGATTGTATATGTGCAGACAGATATTACAAACCGGGTCGTGGTGTCAGGAGTCATAGGGTTTGAATTCAGATAAGGGATTCACAAGTCCGGTACAGGAGAACGGAATTTATGGTGGCGTGGTATATAAAGAGGGGATCTCGCTCATCTCTAGAGTATCGAAACAGACCACAAAACAGACATTCTAGTTAATATACGTTGCACAATATGCTTTACATTTTCGTGCGCTGGTTCGGATACTTTTGAAACCACTGTATACTCGTTCCTCCTTACTATACTCAAAATGCTTACTACACTATTTTCGAAACTCTTCAAACCAACGTGACAAAATGGTTCCCCAACGTCACATCGACTACCCATTCTAACTTTTTTGGTAGTGGCTCGCCGGCTGCTGTGGCTGGCTTGACTGGTCCTTTAGAGAGACCGGAACTTCCCAACCACACTAGCAAAATTAAACATCCCAATAATTCAAAAAGCTTCGTACCCCTTCCACTTCAGCTCCGTCCGTTTTGACCCTTGATTGCTACTGAAAGACTCCCAAATGTACTACATATGAGGCCATGGTCCAGATTTAACATTTCGGAATATTAAATTCGGATGAAAGTTGGTGTTAACATTACGCCATTTGGTTTGAAAGACTGTACGAAGGAGTACGAAACATTCAATCTTTGAAAATTCAGTCTTTGAAAAATTCAGCCTTTGAATTCAGCCTTTGAATTTAGTCTTTGAAAATTCAGTCTTTGAATTCAGCCTTTGAAAATTCAATCTTTGAAAATTCAGCCTTTGAATCCAGTCTTTGAAAATTCAATCTTTGAAAATTCAGTCTTTGAAAATTCAATCTTTGAAAATTCAGCCTTTGAAAATCCAGTCTTTGAAAATTCAGTCTTTGAAAATTCAGTCTTTGAAAATTCAGCCTTTGAAAATTCAGTCTTTGAAAATCTAGTCTTTGAAAATTCAATCTTAGAAAAATTCAGCCTTTGAAAATTCAATCTTAGAAAAATTCAGCCTTTGAATTCAGCCTTTGAAAATCCAGTCTTTGAAAATTCAGTCTTTGAAAATTCAGTCTTTGAAAATTCAGCCTTTGAAAATTCAGCCTTTGAAAATTCAGTCTTTGAAAATTCAATCTTTGAAAATCCAGTCTTTGAAAATCCAGGCTTTGAAAATTCAGTCTTGGCTCGAATAGTCTTCTGTCATACCCATCCCACACACTCCCCATCAATATGCAGTCCCTCTTCATCATTCCCCTTCCCTGGTCAATATTGACCTTCCACTATTCGCTATATTCATTTCTGCACTCACTTACACTTACCATGGTCACTATGCACTATAACTACACACCAAAATGGATCCAGCACAATCTACTCACTACTAGTCTCAGCACTCGATCTCACTATCACTTGCAATAATAAACCCACTAGTTTACTAGTACTTTCACTTACACTACTTACACTGTTACATCCACAACACCTGCATATAGAGGTACCATGAGCTTACTCTTCTCCTACAATAGCCATTGCAACGCCGTGTCAAAATTCTAGAACAATTCTCACCCTTGTTTTTTGTATTCAACGTCTCCTCAAAGTCATGTAAGCCGTTTTCTCTAGGTATTTTTAAGCTGTAGAATGGTACTGGGTATCTTTAAGCAGTAGAATGGAGTGACCGGAACTGGGGCCCGTGCACCCGTGCACCAGGCAACCTCAGCAGAAAAAGGACCAACGCAAAGCACTCTTTTTGGGTGCAAATCACGTGGGTTTGGGTTCCTTGGAAAGCTACAAATCCGGACACCAAGGAGGTGTTTTTTTTAGTAAAATTCCTTGGGTTTTAGTGTTGTAGATAGTTCAGACCGCCCTCAATTCCGGCGCCTCAATTCCGGCCTCTCAATTCCGGCCCCTCAACTCCGAATCCTCAACTCCGAATCCTCAATTCCGAACCCTCAATTCCGGCCCCTCAATTCCGGCCCCTCAACTCCGGCCCCTCAATTCCGAACCCTCAACTCCGGCCCCTCAACTCCGGCCTCTCAATTCCGAACCCTCAATTCCGAACCCTCAATTCCGAACCCTCAACTCCGGCCCCTCAATTCCGAACCCTCAATTCCGACCCATACCGATTAGCACTAATCCTCATGGTTATTTCTCTGTGCTGAGAGCTCTATGGTGATTGGTTGATGAGCTAAATCTATACAGGAGATGATTGGGATTTACTATTCATACTTTTTCTTTCTACATATTTTTTCCCATTTCAAGGGTATTTTGATGCACATATTACATACACCTTTTGTAATTTTCTAAATATAGTATCAAAGACGATTAGTAAATAGTGCTTAGTAAATAGTACTTAGTAAATAGTACTTAGCACTTCAGAGAATTACTGCTTTAGTCATCTACTTATATACTTGATAAGTTTGGTAAGTACCTACATGTACACGGTCTAGACCCTTTGTCTGTAAGCCAGTGACGTAATACACTAGCTGTAAAAACTCATCTCTGATACCATATAAATGTGCTGAACGTATTGAATAGCAAAGGGAATGGCAAGTCTGGGACCAACACTATATGCAGTGCGCAAACCACTACCAACCACGAGAGCAAAAGCATGACTCTGCAAAACCAAACAGTGGCCAAAACCAACAGTGACCAAAACCAAACAGTGAGCGGAGTCAAATCCATTGCCATATTAAATTCCTTTTTCCTGTATAAAGTGTCCCAATACCTCCACCAGTACTCCTCCAGTACATAGTGGGACCACACCCAGACCTCCCAGGCAAAGCGCGGAAAAGCACCAATCACTCACGTCTCCATTTTCCACCTTCCCCACTGCCTTTCTTTTTCTGCCAAATGTTCCACAGATCCGCCCACCTCCTTCGCCAGGCCACACGCACGTACTCCAGCGCCGTGCCTCCCTCGGTGGCTGCTCCCAGGAAAATCGGCGCTCTCCGCGGCGGTTTCACCGGCTTTTTCGTGGGTGTTCTGGTGACCGGAGCTGCTTCCTACTACTACTTGTTGGATTTGTTTGAGAAGACCAATAGCGCAGTGCTTGTGGACTTGATGGCGTTGACGGAGTCTGTGCACAACTTGGAGCAGCATGTCAAGTCCATTGAGGAGAGAAAGTGATTCGGTGCTAGACCAGACGTTGTATACAGGTGTGAAAGAACTGATGGATAGTCAATAGAAGATCAATAAAGAAGATGAATGTCAATGGACGTCAATGTTAGTGAAGCAAGATCCATGTCAATAGAGAAGACCAGTGTTAATGTATAGTTCAATATTTAACATACAAGATCAATAGCATAAGACCAATGGTTGGTGGTTCTATGACTGCTTGGCTCAATCTTAACAGTCCATAGTGCTATTCAGTGTAGAACTGATATTACTATTAAGTGCAGAACTGATATAGTGCTATTAAGTGCAGAACTGATATATTATTATTAATTGTAGAACTGATATAGTGCTATTAAGTGCAGAACTGATATATTATTATTAATTGTAGAACTGATGTAGTACTATTAAGTGCAGAACTGATCTAGTACTATTAAGTCGAAAATTGATATATGGCACTGAAGTGTATGTTAGACCCAAGATACAGGAGCCCTTGGGAGCGCCCTGAAACAGTGCGTAGCTCCCGCATGCGTTTTGTACTCGAGTACAAGCCCATTTGTGAACGTACTATAAATACAGCGCCTGTTGCTGCCCCCAAAGCAGGAGTTTAGCTCACGTGCCAAGTCAATTGGAACCGATGATACTACGTCCCTTTCGGGTTCACCGTTACTACGTCCCTGCAGCTACCTTCCGGCAGACTACTTAATGGCGGCCGATTCCTCTTGCTGACCAATCATCTACGAATATAGTTTCGGATATAGTTTCGGTTAGATAATCACCGTGCTTACAAGAATCAGTTTAGAGCTGATAAATGGAACTTAAGTCTATAACTATGAAACTTAAGTCTATAACTATGGTACTTAAGTCTATAACTATGGTACTTATAACTATGGAACTTAAGTCTATAACTATGGAACTTAAGTCTATAACTATGGTACTTCAGTCTATAACTATGGTACTTCAGTCTATAACTATGGTACTTATAACTATGGTACTTAAGTCTATAACTATGGTACTTCAGTCTATAACTATGGAACTCAAGTCTATAACTATGGAACTTCAGTCTATAACTATGGTACTTATAACTATGGTACTTAAGTCTATAACTATGGTACTCAAGTCTATAACTATGGAACTTAAGTCCATAACTGATACATCGTACTACTTGAAAGTAGATGTTACTGTTAGATCCACCAGGTAGTGTCCTACCTAAGGAGGTATTTTAAGCCCTCACTGTCTAATCCTAACAATAGCCATGCCAAGACGCTAAAGCACCACATCGCACGATGTTGCGACGGCGTTCAGTGCTATTGTTCCCGTGCTAAGTCGCACGCCCTTTTTCTCTAAAAGTATTTAAGTACCTCAGATTCCTCCCTAGGAGGAATCATCGGCGAATGAACATAGTAAACAGAGTACCTGACGAAACCGGAATCTAACACTACTTATGTACTGATATACTACTTATGTACTGATATACTACCTATGTACAGATATACTACTTATGTACAGATATACTACTTATGTACAGATATACTACCTATGTACAGATATACTACTCATGTACTCATATACTACTCATGTACTATTATGTACCATGAGTCACTACACTACGTAGGTTCTTTGGTACGCCCCAGTGATACTCTATGTATTAGAAGTTTAATATTTATATACATGATATGTTACTGGAGAGGTTCTGGAATTCACAAAGATCAAAAGGTAAGTCATGAAAACTAATCTAGTTATTTTCATATATCACCGTGCGCTATATATAATATTCCCGTCTACGGACGGACATATATTCATGTAATCATCTATAAAACATAAACAAATATATGGGTAAGTAATAGTTCAAAAGGGTCTATTTTTTGTTTCAAAATTTCATAAAAACTATAGATTTTGAATGATGTATATATTGATTATTAGTACATCTCATAGAAATATAGCTATATTACAATTACGGCATGGTTGAATTGCATCTATGGTAGCCACAGGTATGTCAGTTATAACAAGATTCTGAGGACCTACTCCATAATGGTCAAAGGAAGTAATCAAATATCAAATCTTGTAGTAGGGCATGCCATAGAATACTCAAGAAATATAAGAAATATAAGAAATACAAGAATTACAAGAAATACAAGAAATACAAGAAATATAAGAAATATAAGAATTACAAGAATTACAAGAATTACAAGAATTACAAGAATTACAAGAATTACAAGAATTACAAGAAATATAAGAAATACAAGAAATACAAGAATTACAAGAAATACAAGAAATACAAGAAATACAAGAAATACAAGAAATACAAGAAATACAAGAAATACAAGAAATACAAGAATTACAAGAATTACAAGAAATATAAGAATTACAAGAATTACAAGAATTACAAGAATTACAAGAATTACAAGAATTACAAGAATTACAAGAATTACAAGAAATACTCAAAAAATACTCAGTATACTAATTCACAAATTAAACAATTTATTGAGAATGAGCAATGACTGATCCTTCTAGAAAAGAAACGCACACTCTCTTTAGAAAGTAAAGAGTGAGCTACGCCTTACCTTGGTGATTCTTTATGAAGATCAGCTCCACCATAATAAGTGTTGGAGAAGGTTTAGCTTCAGTAAAAGACTGAAGGTCTAGCAGAGTTCCTAAACTAAGTAAGCTGGAACTCTGTCCCAATCCTAGTGTTAATCAATCCGAATATTGTGTGAAGAAACTCCTCAAATATACATATTTTGATGAGACTAGGTGTACTGCTCCATGTGTTATTCTGTGCTATTATGTACCACGCACCACTCATACTATTATGTACTCATACTATTATGTACTCATACTATTATATGCCAGTGATTTGTATCTGCATGCTTAAACTGACCAAAATCTTCTTGAAAGCTTGAAGAAGCTCTGGCCGGCTAAAACCCCCAAATTCCACCTCGCCGAATCAGTATTAGGATATATAATACAATGTAAATTAACTCATATAACATTATTTTTAAGTACATTAGCAGCTAGTCAATATATAAATAAACCAATATCAATATGGCCACCATTAATAGATACATCAATTGAAATTACCTATTAACACTAGCAATATTTTTATTAATAGGAACACCACCATCACCAGGTTTTTATGCCAAATTATATATATCAACAAGTGTTTTAGAAGATAATTATATATATGAAAGTTCAATATTAATAATACGTAGTGTTATAGAGACATTATTATGCAAATATAATAAAAGTATTCATAACAGTAGAACAATAAAAAAGATTATATCACAAGGAAATCTTCCTGACACAAGTTGACCACGGAAGGAGTCATCAACCCCAAGATGTTGAAGGCCATTTCCCTCTGCGAGAAGCTTCTAACTCCCACCTTCTCAATACCCTCGGCAATGATGTTACTCATCAAACCAGTACCTCACACTTGAATTATAATCAGTAGCAGTATTAATGGTTAGCATAATCCTGACCTCCCTCTTGAGTGTTATACTGTCCAAATCTTTATTGTGGTCGGTAACTAATTTCACAGATCTTCTAGGTGTCAGTCTTAATTGTTTGAGTTACGTTGTATTACCTGCACTAAACTGCATTCCACACATTTTAAATTATCATTACAGTATGGACAGCAATTCATTTTATTACAGTATGGACAGCAATTCATTTTATTACAATATGGACAGCAATTCATTTTATTACAGTATGCACAGCAATTCATTTTATTACAGTATGGACAACAATTCATTTTATTACAGTATGGACAGCAATTCATTTTATTACAGTATGGACAGCAATTCATTTTATTACAGTATGGACAGCAATTCATTTTATTACAGTATGCACAGCAATTCATTTTATTACAATATGGACAACAATTCATTTTATTACAATATGGACAACAATTCATTTTATTACAATATGGACAACAATTCAATTGTTCTCATTATGGGACAGGTCTTTGGGGCGAATTTATTCAGTTTTTTGGTGTTCGTTGGAACAATAGCTTGTCTAATGCCTTTTGCAGTAACAAACAAGATGGAGCTCTTGCGGCTATATATCAGCTTTGGTAATTATTATGACATACATGGTTTCTGATTGCAGAATAACAGTCTCGGAATGCAAGTATTTGGTAGCAATGTATTTTGTGTATATCTTAACTCAGTTAATATTGGAAATTTATCTTTCGCTTATGTAATAGCTACAGCAACAATAATGATAATGAGTTACTTTATATTTGGCTCCAATAGTAGCTTTTTGTTTTACTGTAATTAATTATATAATTTCGACTTCAAATTCTTATATTGAAAAAACCGTCCATTTGAATGTGGTTTTATTTCTTATTAACAATCAAGGTCTTTCAACTTATGTTTTAGTATATATTAATATACTGGGATATGTAAGTTTTACCTTACAAGACCCAAGTGTTATGTGACGGAGCCACAGCGACTGGTATACGTTTTGTTTGTCTAAGTCTGCACAGTCCTATTTTTTAAGATCTTCACAGTCCTATTTTTCATCTCCACAGTCCTATTTTTCATCTTCACAGTCTTATTTTTTAAGATCTCCACAGTCCTATTTTTCAAGATCTCCACAGTCCTATTTTTCAAGATCTCCACAGTATTATTTCATCTCCACAGTCCTATTTCATCTCCACAGTCCTATTTCATCTTCACAGTCCTATTTTTCATCTTCACAGTATTATTATCTTCTAGTGGCCTGTATACACACACAAAGTACCTTTCCTCCGTACATCCTAGGTACTCGTTGACAAAATCAGCATTCAGTGTAGCCTTCATTTGAGTTGCTGTATTATTACTTTTGATGAGGAAGATCTTCTATATTACCTTACGTTATAAGTGCTTATACTAACGGTGTGTATAATTAATAATTAATAATTCATAATTGATAATTGATAATTTTCTTAACTTTGGTTGTTTATGAAATAAATTAGGTGCTTCAAACCTAGAAACAGTTATATAAAATTAAAGAACTAAATACAAAATTATTCTAGTCAGATGTATTTCAAGCTTTTATATATATTCCTATATTAAATACATAGTTCTATAAAAAGAACTTTTACAGGTCATTCGCAGTACATTCGTTCCATATTCTCCTTTTCTTTTCTTTGCTTCTTACATACTGACTGACTTTTTACCACCACAGTGATAGCACACGGCCATAGAAGGTGTGACTTTAACATATTTAAAGCGACTTTGACTAGGCACAGTATTCAACTTCGTTCGGATTTCCTATCCACTGCCATTTTTGAATTCCTTCGCAGGGGTGTTAAGCGTTTACCAACTATCATCAATGAGCTGTACCGATCGCAAGGTCTACTCTACTCTACTACTCTACTCTACTACTCTACTCTACTACTCTACTCTACTACTCTACTCTACTCTACTACTCTACTACTCTACTCTACTACTCTACTCTACTACTCTACTACTCTACTCTACTACTCTACTCTACTATAACACAGACATCTCACTATCCCGGTTCCCGTTCAGCCCCAATGCATCTTCCCAAGGTGTATCATGATCCAACCAATTCCATAGTATCTGTCCTGTAGTCGAAGCAGTCTATAGTTCTACCTTATAGTATCTGTGGTATCCGTAGAATTTAGTGAGGAGTAGACAGCCGAGAGACAGTAGACAGCCGAGAGACAGCCGAGAGACAGTAGACAGCCGAGAGACAGCCGAGAGACAGTAGTACACACCCCCCTTGTTAATAACCATCGGAAAGCGGCAGAGACACACCAGTAATGGCCTTTCCTATATTGGTATGGTAAAGCAAGAAGTAGATTCCACGTAAAACAATATTCAGAAGCCAATGCAGGAACTTTGAATTCACGTACTTGATCGTCCATCACAGGAAAATCACAGGAAAATCACAGGAAAATCACAGGAAAATCACAGGAAAATCAAGCTATACCATACCCCACTGAATAAACCTGTGGATATAAATAATATCAATATACTCTCCTGTATGTTGATATTTTGACAAGATCATATTGTTTCAAATATCACAGTACCGAATCTTATTGCAGTACATTCAGCAAAAAAACTTTTCTTTGACTACCATATTGATTCGGACGGACTTTGCCTGCGTTCAATTATGTATCAACCTAGAACGTTCAACGATGCTATTGCTTTGCCTGCTATTCATGCAGACGGCAAAACTTGGATTTTTAGTCCTTGGTGGCCGGTTGCCTCAACGACTTGCCTCCTTGGCCCTCTTATACGGTGTATTTCTCTCCGTGCCCTCCTTCCATGGAAGTTAATGCTGTTGTGACTTCGGAACTGAGGGAGTCTTCTGAGAATCTTCTGAGAGTCTTCTGAGAGTCTTCTGAGAGTCTTCTGAGAGTCTTCTGAGAGTCTTCTGAGAGTCTTCTGAGAGTCTTCTGAAGGAACCTTTTCTGAGGGATTTCCCACATGCGGAATCTTCAGTTTTAACATCGAGGGACTGGCATATCAAACTTGGACTTCCTAGTCTTCGTGCCTTCCATGCACTTAGGACTATATGGAACATTCCTGATTCGTTCCACATGTCTCTCTGGGGAATGTCCGACTTGTGCTGTATCTAAAAGCACTCAACGTCGTCCTAAAGAGAGTATTGGAGGTACCCAAGTTACCAGGCCCTTTGAACTCTTGCATGTTGATCTTAGTGGCCCCTTAGACAATCCTCCTGCTCATGATTTTTCCCGTTATTTTCTCTCAATTGTCCATCGTTTCTCCTGGGATGTACGTGGATGTGTGACTCAGCGTGAGGGCCCTAATAGGCTTGCTGATGCCATCCCGTGTCCTACCGTCACTGAAAGGAAACAGACTGCGCTGTCACAGACCCTGAAGCTTCGACTTGCACACTCCACTGTCCTGCTGGACTCGCAACTTGTGAACTAGAAGACTAGCAAATCTATGAGCCTATAATACTAGACTATAGAGCTAAAAGGACCACAAGACAGACTATAACTAACCAAAGACCAAAACTTCTTAAGACCTTGAGACTAGGCCATAGCACCAGGCCATAGCACCAGACCATAGCACAGGCCATAGCACCAGGCCATAGCACTATAACTGTAAGACATAAGACCAGATTATACCACACAGCAGGTATAATGTTTTTGACTGACCACAGACTAGTCAGATTAGACTATAGTGCTAGATTGACTATAACACAGGCCACACTAGACGAGACTATACTTAAGACCACATTATCGGGTTATAAGCTAGTCACGTCTGTACTATAGAAATCCCCTGTCTACTGGGGTTGGGGTTATTCCTATATACATATCTATGAACACTGCTATGTACAGAGCTATAAGTCGTTGATGAATCTGCAAGTGTAGTCGAGCAAGTCGTCGAAGCTGGCACGGTCGATGCCACCCGAAAGATCGCCCACAAACCGGACCTCCACCCTCCGGCCTCCCAACAGCCCTCCATCCACAATACTGAGCTGAGCGGTCTTGTTGTCCTCGATTTCCACGAGGAGTTCGCGCCGGTAGTTCATGCTGACGAACGAGTACTCGATGGGCTTGCCGTCGATATCCACGGTCATGGCCGACGCCACGGACGTGGGTTTTTTCCCACTGAAATCGAGCCTCAGCTCCTGGAGAAACTGCCGGATTCCCGCCTGCGCCCGGAGCCGGGGGTACTTGTCTGCAGGTGCCGAAAGAACCTCCTCCAATGCCTCTTTCTCTACCACCGCCTCCTGCTCTGCTGTGGTCTCCTCTTTATTGTCGGAAACAGACTCCGAAACAGAATCTGTGTCTTGGGCCAAGACTCTGCCGGTCAATTGACACGTGACCTTCATGTCGCTGGCTTGTTCCGGCAAGCAAACAAACGCATTGTTCTCGCCCTCCACCGTGACCACCTGCATAGACTCGATGTCTGGTGTGGAGTTGTCGTTGACCTGCATCCACATCTCGATGCCTGGGTACTTGATGTGGGCGTCCAAGTCGGCGCCGCTGCCCACGTACGGCGAGGGGAGGAACTTGAACTGGAGACTGTAGATGTGCGGGTCCACTTCCAAGTTCGTGGGCCCCTCGCCTGCAAGTGCCTCGGAGAGTGTGCGGTCGTGCACCAACGGCACGTTTGTGTTGAAGCTGTAGCTTTTGGCAATCTCTTCGGTGATGGGACTGGACGCTTGGGGCATTTGGTTTTCCTGTTCAAAGAGCACGTGCCCGAGAGTCACTGTGAACATGGGACTATCGAGGTTAGCCTCGCTGACTCCATGGAGAGACTGTCTATAGGTGAAGTCGGTCAACTGCTTGTAGAGCTTGTCTCTGGTATGTACAGGGATCAACAGGTTAGACGCTGACTCCGTATCAACAGACTCCAAGTGGCCTGACTCCACATCATCTTCTCCAGACGTTGCCAAAAGACTGGACTCCATATCACCTTCTCCAGATGACTTTTCTATATCACCAGCAAGTCCATTCTGGTCATCGAGATCGTCTTTCAGAAGCCCCAAAGAGTCCAAAATGTCATAGGTCTCCTGTGCTAGCTCCGCAGGTATGGACTGCGAGAGCGTATTATCGCCAGACTCCGAAAGCCTCTTCAACCGGTCCTGGGAAAAATTCTCCAACTCCCTTTTCAAGGACCTGGAGGCCGAAACCTCTGAAGCTTGTCCTGAAAGCCGGAAATGGCCATTTGTCCTGCTTTTCCAGGTCATACCGTACGTATCGTTGTAAGGAACCAAGAAAAGCGAAGGGAGGTCGGGTGGTAAATGCACGGTATTCTGAGTATGGAGATTGTAGTCCAAAAACCATACCAAGAGTCTTTTTATACGCCTGACCTGGCTGGCGTTGAAGGCACAGAGCTCATACTTGTTCCCCTCCAAGTGCGAAAAGTACACCTCCACGAGCTTGCCTATATCCTTAAAAGTAAAGGCGCCGTACTTCTTCTCGTATAGCGATTGGATGGTGGTGAAGTCGAACTCCTCCGCATATACGTTTTCAAACTTGTGTTGGAGGTTGATGGACGCATTCTGGAGCTGGTAATCTGTACCCACAAACACCAATTCGCTCTTGTCCATATCGAAATTCAAGCTGGCCACCATGGACCGCAAGAGCCGTAACAACGAGCCTTTCTGCAGGAGCAACAAGAACATCTCTTTGTGGCTCAACGGCACCCGTTTGGTGGCAAACACCATATCGGTAGGTGCCACGGCCTCATTCCATATATGGCGCACAATGTACTCGCTAAGCCGGGCCTTATTGGCCTTCAGCTTGCTGGGAACTTTCCCATAGCCTTCCACGTACTCAAGCAACTGGTTCTTGGTGAAGGATTTCTGTAGCGTGAGGATGGTCAGGTTGATATCCGAGGAGATGGAGCCTTTGGAGCGTGCAGCCTTGAACAGCTTCATGGTTTCGATGATATTGGACAGACTGGACAGGGGCTCGAGGTCGAGGCCGTTGATTTGCAGCACTTTCAGTCGCATCTTCGTGGGCGACGGGCCATTCTTGTGCAGTTGCACGAACTTGGATAAGGTCTTGTCTTTAGTTTCTTCCGGGCTCAAAATCAAGATCTTCTTTCTGTTGTCGGTGTACGGGCTGTTTTCCCGGAGGATATCGAGAATGGACGGGGATACATCATATAGATAGGGGGTCTGTGAGAGGTGTCGAAGCGTCTGGCGCACGTAGAGCCTTCTGACCAGCATGGAGAAGAGATGAGTGTAGCGAATGTGAAGAAGTATGCGCGGCACGTGATCGATGAGGTCCCCCGTCTTCCATGAGTGTAGATAATAAAAAGTATATCACATGATTCTGGCCTGCATATATGTATATATACTTGGAGAAAATTATAGTAGTTTTTTATGTATCAATATCAAGGAGTTGTATGGGTGGGGATGTATGGGGATATGAATGTATGGGGATATGGACATATGGTTGTGTGATGGACAGGTGTACGTAGGTATGGATGTGTGATGGACAGGTGTACGGAGGTATGGATGTATGGTGGAGGAGGGGGAAGGGAAAGTCACGTGACTGTGGACTGAGCGCGGCACCGTGACTAATGCAATGCCGTGCACTCCACAAACCTAAAGCTTCTATCCGTCCAGATTAGGTAAGATCAGACAACAATAAAGCCAGCAATTGTGATTTGTGGCCGAAAGTTCTTTGGCCTTGTGCGTGGTGGTAATTCCCCCCACTTTGGCAATAAGTAGCGAAAAACAATACCCAGCATCACCTAACTGGACATGTAGGAGATACTATGGCGCAGAGAATGGTTGTAAATCAGAAGAAATTGCGGGTAGGATGCACGGATATAAATACACTTCCACGGGGCGGTTGCGGGTACAAACAGAGTGCAGTAAGTTTACAAAAGCAAAGTATAAATACACTACCTCCCACCCAGCCACTCAGCTATGCAACCACATAACCCAAGCATGCCTCACCATATATGGACCCAAAGACCTACTGCACCATAGACGACTGCACCTACACTCTGAACCTCACACCACTTGGCCTTAATTTCTACTGCACCCTAGATTGACTGCACCCTAGATTGACTGCACCCTAGACGACTACACCCTAGATTGACTGCATCCTAGATTGACTGCATCCTAGACGAATGCACCCTAGATTAACTGCACCCTAGATTAACTGCACCCTAGATTGACTGCACCAACTGCACCTACACCACTGTACACCACACTGTACACCATGCACTTACGAAGACTACTTAGGAAATGTGCCTTTACGGAAATAAGTGCAGGTGAAATGGGGAATACTATTTTATAGCCATCACGTCTGGTACGGTCCAGACTCATTCCACAATAAAAAAGAAACAACAATACATTCTTGGGAAAGGTCATGTCCAGTAATAAACCAACACCAATACCGGTCACTACTGATATGCTCCACCACAATTACCGCAGTCCATTTATCGATTCCATTTATCGATTCCATTTACTGATTCCATTTACTGATTCCATTTACTGATTCTATAGACCAGTACAGTCTACTGATACAGTCTGATGCAGTCTATTCACTGATACTCTGTTCGTGGTCATGGCTGAATATCCATCAAGATTACGAAGATTACGAAGATTATAGTTTCTAAACAAATATGTCGTTCGATGGGCACAGGTCGCTGTTTCTTTCCCGTCTGGTGCGCACCGCCACTATGGCCACTGAGAGTGGAGTCAACATCAGGCTATTGTCTATTATTGTCTCAGACTCAGTCGCGGTCGCAGTGCCATTATTGCGCTCTATTCGTCTTCCATCCGCACTCTATTTTGTTCGCTCGCTCTATCAGTATAGGGCGCAAACGGGCGCGCGATGGGGGGGGACGCACGCAAAAGGACGCAGATGACGAACGCAAATGACCCAAAATGGACGTGCGCAAGACGCAAAGGATGGGCGAATGAGTGAAAATGGATGGACGCAAAGGACTAAAAAAGGATGCAAATGACGGAAACACAAGATGGACACACGATGGACACACGATGGACAAACGACAAACTACAAACGACGGAAAATGACGGACAATCGATGGACAAATGATGGACAATAACGGACAAATGACTGAAAATGGGATGAACAAATGCCTGAAAATGCCTGAAAATGGGACGGACACATGACTGGAAAAGGTCGTGGGGCGGCGCGCCTTAGCCTTCCCTTAAATTCCGCCCCATTCCGCTCGCTGGAGCTTCCGCCCGCACTTGCGTTCGCGCGCTGTCGCCATGGCTTCCCCCATGGTTGTGCTCGCCATTGAGATCCGTTTTCTGCGCATGTCATCTGCTCGCGAAGCCTTGCCCTCCGCGCCCCTCGCCTTGTTATAAAACCGTCCCCACATCCCCATCCGTCCCAAGATTTGTTCTTATCTCATCCTACATTTCCCTGCCGCTAACTTTCTTATATCCGCCTTTGCTATCCCCATCTTATTTTGCTTATTATACTATTTCATTCGGCACACGTCTTTTTTTTCTACAGAATATTGGAATGCTCAGAATCACTCGCCTTCCACGATGCTCCCCTCTAGTTAACACCGCCATTTTTGCACCCAAAGTGGCTCGCCCTTTGCGCCACTTCCACAACTCCCAGAGCCAAACAAACTTTGTGCTCTCCAACTCGTCGTCTGCTGGAAACGCTAATACCCCCAACTTGCCTCCTAAAAACGGACCCAAGCCCTTCGACCCCTCTTATATGAAGGACTTCTCCACCAGCGAGCTCTTTTCCTTCATGGTCATAGGCGTGGCCACCTTCAACAAGCCGTTGTTGAATCTCTGCATCAAGGCATTTCCCTACGTCCCCCTTTCGGTGATCAAGGCCTTTGTTTATAAAATCTATTGTGGGGGCTCCACCTTTGAGGAAGTGCGCCAGACGGGCCAACGTTTAACCAAAAGGGGTATCAACAACATGATGCTCTCGTTGACCATTGAGGCCTGCGACGGCAAGGACCATATCGACCCCGATAGCATTGTCAAGCAGACGCAGCAGTCTGTGTTGGACATTTTGGTGCCGCACACGGTGTCAGTCATTGAAAACTCGGGCAAGGATATCAACCTGATTCCCGCCGGTTACGTGGCGTTGAAGCCTACTGGCTTTGTGAAGAACGCTGCTGCTGTGTTGGAAAACTACAACAAGGACGAGTACAAGCCAGCGTTTGATAACTTGGTGGCCAACGCCAGGGCCATCTGCCAGACCATTTACGAGGAGAACCAGAGATTGGCCAAGATTTACCCCCAGAGAACGGCGCCTTTTGTGGTGGGTGTCATTGATGCAGAAAAGTACGACCTTCAGGAAGGTGTGTACGAGTTGCAGCGGAGATTGTACAAGGAGTTCAACAAGCTCGACGCTCCAGTGTACGTGGTGGGCACCTTACAGATGTACTTGTCCGGGTCCACGGACTTGTTGGTTTTGGAGGAGAAGTTGGCTGCAGAGAATAACTACCGAGTGGGCTTGAAGCTCGTCCGGGGCGCATACATCCACTCGGAAAAGCAACGGAGCACGGTCATCCACAAGACCAAGGAGGATACCGACATCAACTACAACAGGGGCATCACGTACTGCATCGAGTCCATCTTGAGCAACACCGGCAACAAGTCCACCATCGGGCACTTGGTGGTGGCCTCCCACAACGAAGACTCGCTCAAGTTGGCCACCGACAAGGTGTACAAGCGCGAGTTTTCAGGCGAAAACCCCAACAAGGCCAACATTTGTTTGGGCCAGCTTTTGGGCATGGCAGACGGTGTGACCCATGAGTTGATTACCCACGATAAGGTGGACAATGTCATCAAGTATGTGCCCTGGGGCCCTCCATTGGAGACTAAGGAGTACCTCTTGAGGAGATTGGAGGAGAACGGAGACGCTGTCAAGAATGATACCGGAATGGCTTTGGTTAAGGCCGCCGCATCCTTGATGTTCAAAAGAATGTTTGCATGAGCCAGGGCCTTAAGATATAGGAATGAAAATGGTCACT
This sequence comes from Metschnikowia sp. 13-106.1, assembly GCA_002374735.1. Classification (NCBI taxonomy): domain Eukaryota; kingdom Fungi; phylum Ascomycota; class Pichiomycetes; order Serinales; family Metschnikowiaceae; genus Metschnikowia; species Metschnikowia sp. 13-106.1. The sequence goes on from NLAL01000072.1 coordinate 33,259, forward strand.
GAGAATGATCACTGAACCAGCCTGTAAGTTATTAGGTTAATGAAAATGAATAGAAAAAGGTTATTGTTAGTGGTAGAATTCGTTTTGTTGCTGGACAGGTTTGATTGTTTTATTGTTTTGATAATGAAGAGTGGTGAAGATTATTGTGTGATTATGAGCCCTGGAAATTAGTTATGGTTATGAGCCCGGGTAATGAACCCCGGTTGTGAGCCCGGGTATTTAGTAAACCCCATAATATAACAGCAGCTTTATATGGCATTCCAGCGTAATAATCTAGACGTAAGGGTGATACATAGAAACCTGATTCTAGACTGCTTCATTGGAATCCTGTACTCAGTCAGGTAGGTCACGTGAAGGCTCGCCCCAATATAAAAGAACGAGCGCCCGCCAATTTACAACCAAATATACATACCAGAAATACACACCACCAAAAATACATAAGAAATACATACCACCAAAAATGCATACCAGAAATACAGGCTAAAAAAGGAGGACATAAGATATCTCCCCAAACCCACCAATATTAATTAGTGTAGAGGTACTGGTGTTTACTAAGGACTTGGGTGGAGTCTACTGTTTCCCGTCCGATCAACGTTAGTCAAGCCACTTAGGGCCACAGTGAGTAATGCAGTGGGAGACCATGTGTGAAATTGTGGTGCTGCAATCTTTTTGCAATGCAATCTGTTTGCAAACTGGGCGTTGTATTGTGAAGTGATGTCAACGGGTACCTTGCATGCGGAGTCAAGGTACTTCGTAGAAGCATTGTTTGCATTGTATGCAGACCGATGAGGCATTATGTGCAGGTCACCAGAAAACTCTTCACCCATTTTCCACACATTTCGCTCTTTGCTCTTGTAACATATCCCTGCATATGAATATTATATGAATATATAGTAAAGAAGGGGTCGAAAAGTGATGAGAACCGTGTTTGTATGCAGGACTCCTGATGATTATGGTTTTAGGGCATGATATTGGAATATCAGATGGAACATGGGTGCATGCAGGTCCAGGCCCAAGTCATGTCAAAAAGTCATGAACTTCTGTTGTACATTGGTCACGTGACAAAAGAACAAAACAATAGAATGAAGGTTTTTCTACCCACGGTGCAAAAAGACTTTTTCGGTATGTTTTTAATTAAGAAAGTGGCCCATTTCGGTTCATTTCCCCGCTTAGTTTTTTTAATTTTCCGCATCGAATTTCACCACTTTTTACTGTGAAAATCTATCTTTCGTATGGTTTGGGTGGTTGCAAACCTCGAAATTGGACGTGGCTGCAACACAAACACCCGTACACCCGGCAACCTCAGCAGAAAAAGGCCCAACGCAAACACCCGTACACCCGGCAGCCTCAGCAGAAAAAGGCCCAACGCAAAGCACCCTTTTTGGGAGATATTTGTAAGATAAGAGAAGATATGAGGTCCTGGAATTCCGGAGGTCACAATGATGCAATTTGGAAGCGAAAAAGAGTTGTGAGTGTGTTTTTAGACAAGCATAATGTGGCCAATTCCGACCGCACCTTCTATTCCGACCACACCTTCTATTCCGACCGCACCATTCCCGCACCTTCTATTTCGGTCCAACACATTTCACCAACTACTCCGCACAAAGTCTCTAAAATCAGCAAATCTAGGTTCCCTTTAAGGTTTGCTTTCACCCCAAGATAGTTTCCTGTATACTGACCCCTGACATGCATAAATACCGTTTGGCCGATGATTTCCACCACCTGTTAGACATGGATGGGCTCGACTAAGGATAAAATCCAGCTATTCAGCTTACCGCCGAGCATAAGGGTCTCTAAATATCACCGCTTTAAGGCTGGTATTCCGATAGCACCACACATACAAAGACAGTCGCTCTGATTGGCCAGAACTACTTAATCCGGGGTACTGTTTATCTACTACAGATCATTAATGAAGAGTCTCCATAACACAGATTGCGTCAGTTTCTACTAGTACCAGGTTTCCGAATACTCTCCTCATTGCTAGGGCATTGTTTCTGAAAAGTTCCATTCAATCCATTCAATCAATAATCAATAGGCCGTTTGAAGCTTAGACCTTTGCGCCCCTATTCTTGAGAATACAGATTAAAGCCCCAGGGCCTAAACAATTCTAACACGTCCCAGCAGTAGGAAAAAGTGGGTAAAAATGGTAGTAGGGAATGGCCGAGGTGGAGAAAGAACCTAGCGAAACTCCGGGAAAAGAGGATAGTGGAGTACATCAGTCCACAACGAAGGCAATGATTATTGAGAATGAATCACCCAACAGTACCCAATATTTAAAGTATATTTTTTGAAAAGACATGGTCGGTACTAGCTAATGATACGTAGAAGTTGAGTATTTGAATGGTAATAAGTATCCCCAAATTACCTCCCACGGAGTGTATATAATGTAAATCATGTTATGAAAAAAGAGATTTTAGGAGTTTGTTTTTAGGATTTTAGGAGTTTGATATTAGGATTTTAGGAGTTTGATTTTAGGAATTTAGGAGTTTGATTTTAGGATTTTAGGAGTTTGGTTTTAGGAATTTAGGATTTTGTTTTTAGGAATTTAGGAGTTTGATATTAGGAATTTAGTAATTTGTTTTCAAGAATTTGTTTTGAAATTCTGTTTTTAGGATTTTGATAATAATACATTCTTGGCCTCGTCGTATCCAAATTTCAGATGCTTTTGTGGGTAACTAAATTAGTATAGGTTCTGTTCGATTCTGGTGTCAGGTGCCCAGTTTACTATGTTCATTCGCCAATGATTCGTCCCAGGGAGTAATCCGAGGTACTTAAATACTATTAAAGAAGAGGGTGCCACTTAGTATAGAACAATAGCCATGAACTCTGTCCCTACTTTATGCCAAGTTGGACCTCAGAGTCTTGATATGGCCTTTTTTGAATTACACAGTGAGGGCTCAAAATACTGCAATAGCTACTATAGTTCTAGTATGGTACTATAGTTTTGTATGGTACTATATTTCTAGTATGGTACTATATTTCTAGTATGGTACTATATTTCTAGTATGGTACTATAGTTTTAGTATGGTACTATATTTCTAGTATAGTACTATATTTCTAGTATGGTACTATATTTCTAGTATGATACTATAGTTTTAGTATGGTACTATAGTTTTGTATGGTACTATAGTTTTGTATGGTACTATAATTCTAGTATGATACTATAGTTCTAGTATGATACTATAGTTTTAGTATGGTACTATAGTTTTAGTATGGTACTATAGTTTTGTATGGTACTATAGTTTTGTATGGTACTATAGTTTTGTATGGTACTATAATTCTAGTATGGTACTATATTTCTAGTATGATACTAAATTTCTAGTATGGTACTATAGTTTTGTATGGTACTATAGTTTTGTATGGTACTATAGTTTTGTATGGTACTATAATTCTAGTATGGTACTATATTTCTAGTATGATACTATAGTTCTAGTATGGTACTATATTTCTAGTATGATACTAAATTTCTAGTATGGTACTATAGTTTTGTATGGTACTATATTTCTAGTATGGTACTATAGTTTTGTATGGTACTATATTTCTAGTATGATACTATAGTTCTAGTATGGTACTATAGTTCTAGTATGGTACTATATTTCTAGTATGATACTATAGTTTTAGTATAGTACTATATTTCTAGTATGGTACTATAGTTTTGTATGGTACTATAGTTTTGTATGGTACTATAATTCTAGTATGGTACTATATTTCTAGTATGGTACTATAGTTTTAGTATGGTACTATATTTCTAGTATGGTACTATATTTCTAGTATGGTACTATAGTTTTAGTATGGTACTATATTTCTAGTATGGTACTATATTTCTAGTATGGTACTATAGTTTTAGTATGGTACTATATTTCTAGTATAGTACTATATTTCTAGTATGGTACTATATTTCTAGTATGATACTATAGTTTTAGTATGGTACTATAGTTCTAGTATGGTACTATATTTCTAGTATGGTACTATATTTCTAGTATGATACTATAGTTTTAGTATGGTACTATATTTCTAGTATAGTACTATATTTCTAGTATGGTACTATAGTTTTGTATGGTACTATAGTTTTGTATGGTACTATAGTTTTGTATGGTACTATAGTTTTGTATGGTACTATAATTCTAGTATGGTACTATATTTCTAGTATGGTACTATAGTTTTAGTATGGTACTATAGTTCTAGTATGGTACTATATTTCTAGTATGGTACTATATTTCTAGTATGATACTATAGTTTTAGTATGGTACTACAGTTGATAGATCCTTCTAAAAAAGTCAAATACCAATTCATCTTTATCCGAAGACTTAGGAAAAATAATATCATTTAACTTAGTGTATATCATAATCTACACTATTTGTTTCGGTACAATGACTACAGTAACTCTTCCAGGTCGGGGTGGGACTGGTGGAAGGAATTATACATCTAGTAACATCGCAAGTACAATACCATTACTTCACCAGAGTAACAATAAAGTACTACCATCTAGAGCACTAGATAATAAATTACTACCATATAGAGCGCTAGAGACTAATAATAAATTACGATCAAATAGAGCACTAGAGCACTAGATAATAAATTACTACCATATAGAGAACCAAAGAGTAACAATAAAGTACTACCATTTCTTCACTAGAGACTAATAATAAAGTACTACCATTATTTCACCAGAGTAACAATAAAGTACTATCATATAGAGCACTAGATAATAAATTACTATCATATAGAGCGCTAGATAATAAATTACTACCATTACTTCACCAGAGTAACAATAAACTACTATCAAATAGAGCACTAGGGTGTAACAAGATTTCAAGGTATGGAAACTGATATGGAATCCGAATTCACAAAACCAAAAATCGGCCAGATCTTTGGTGTCCAAAAACTTATTAAACACTGATCACAGACAATGTATCAGCATTAATGAGTATCACTAATGAGTATCACTAATGAGTATCAATGTCTCAATAAGTACCAAGGAGTACCAAAGAGTATCAGCGTATGACAATTGCAATGTATCACGTATAGAAGGTATGCACTAATATTATCAGTGTATCAATCAGTGTATCAAATCAAAAAATCGATTTTAATGTATCAAATCAACAAATCAATTTCAGTGTATCAAAAATTACTACCATATAGAGCACTAGATAATAAATCACTACCATTATTTCACCAGAGTAATAATAAATTACTACCATTTCTTCACTAGAGAGTAACAATAAATTAGTACCATTTCTTCACTAGAGACTAATAATAAATTACTACCATATAGAGCACTAGATAATAAATTACTACCATTATTTCACCAGAGTAACAATAAATTACTACCATTACTTCAAGAGAATCCCGATGCGGAACGTGCTGTCCAGTAGTGAGTTGGTGACAAGAGGGTTTGGGTTGATGCGACGAATACTGATTCTGGGGAAGATGGGGACCCTCTAAGGATGGCAGCGTACTGCGCCGGTACAAATGGTAGAAGCGAGTTGGTCAAGGGCCATCACAAAGGTAAGTCCGTAGTGGATAAGAACACCCAGAAGATCTTTTTCAACAAAAGTAGGACGGTTGGGTACGACCTCCATGTTAGATTCTGGTTACGTCCAGTACTCTATTTTGTATGTTTATTCGCCGATGGATTCCCAGTAGGTGGATATCTGAGTAATTAGGATCCCCAATAGGTGGATATCCGAGTAATTAGGATCCCCAGTAGGTGGATATCCGAGTAATTAGGATTCCCAATAGGTGGATATCCGAGTAATTAGGATTCCCAATAGGTGGATATCCGAGTAATTAGGATCCCCAGTAGGTGGATATCCGAGTAATTAGGATTCCCAATAGGTGGATATCCGAGTACTTATATAGTTAGCCTGTGAGTACCAAAGAAGTGAATCATGGTGGTTGAACGCCATGTCACGAGGTAAGGTGAAAGTATGGGTCCAAGTCACGGGGTATGACGCCTTGGACAAGTCATTGGCTTTCGTAGACTCTAAAAATACCTCTATGGGTAGTGTGTTTACCCATGGTGGGTCTAACAGTAACAATAAATTACTATCAAATAGAGCACTACATTGACACTCCCTAAAATGGTCCAAGAAAAAAGGCTGGTCGAAAAGTAGTACGAAAATACCGCACTTAGTCTCTCTTATTCATTGAATACTCATAACCAATAGTGGGTGCCAATACTTCTAGAGATTCTCCTTGCAATCAGAACCCTCAGTAGTAGTGAGATTATATTTTAATGCTGAAAAAGATTTTAACAATATGAAATCATGATAAACTTAGACACATTTATACTTACATTACATGATACGAAGAGACAAGCCTCCACTTTATCAAAAAACTTTACCAGTCACTCCACCACTTAAGATACCAGTTCATTAGAGGTTTAATTCCAATATAGTAATACTGACAATAGTACTCATATTGTTTTTTATACTTCCTATAAGAAAGCTTGGGGACATTGCTGGATCTGGATTTTGAGTGTCTTGTTCTGACTTTTTCTCTAAGTTCTCTCTTTTTTGACTTTTTCTCTAAGTTCTCTCTTTTTTGACGTTTTCTCCAAGTTCTCTCTTTTTTGACATTTTCTCTAAGCTCTCTTTTTTTGACGTTTTCTCTAAGCTCTCTTTTTTTGACGTTTTCTCCAAGTTCTCTCTTTTTTTGACATTTTCTCTAAGTTCTCTCTTTTTTTGACTTTTTCTCCAAGTTCTTTCTTTTTTAAAAAAAACTATCCAAGGTCCTATTCAACAAAGATAATAGGAGCTTGAGAAGACGCTGGTTTTGAGGGATTGTGACCAATTCCTGGCCCAATTTGTCTCCATAGTTCTGCATGATGGCATGGTAGAAATGTTGCATGACATCCTGATCTAACCAGTACTTCTCGTTTTTTCCAAGCTTCAGGTTATGTTTATCGGACGAATTGACTGATAGCTTGCCTTGTATCGATCTTTATGCTTTTGAACGACCAAAACCGAGTCAGAGGTGTATTCAGGAAGAGAAGTGAGAAGAAAACTCAATAAATAATGCAAACAACTATGATTATCCAATCCGAGTATTGCTTCTTTCTCTTATTTGTTTGTTATTTTTGCAGTCGCCCAAATAGCCTTTTCATGATGGAGAAATAAAAGCTAGAACATTATATCCCCATCCACTCACCATGTAGCTGCTCAATGGTACTAAAAGAATCATGTCTGCCCATAGAGGTCATGCTTGCAGGTATGATCAATGGACTGGTTTATATACTGGGTTAATGGGATATACTCCACCTTCACCACTATCCCAGACACTGGTCCTTTTTCAAGTGTTTGTTGGTGATCGCGTGCTACATCTCTATAAATGTCTCCGGCGTCCAGATGTAGCCACTGATCACACACTGCACCACCCATTCCCAGCCCACCACGGCCACGCTGCGTGAAGACCGGGCCTTGCGGGTACTTCTTTTGGTTGACTTCAAGAATTCTTGTCCGCCATTATCATACACAATCATGTCATTCGCTTTGGCCTTTCCCTTGGTGCTTTCTTTTTCCTGTTTGATGTGTTGCTTAATCAGTGCACAAGTCTCGTGCAAAAACACACCCTTGGTGCCAAAAGCACGGAAAATGAACTTGCACATTTCTAGCACCTTCTCGTCCTGGCCCTTGTTCATCACGAGCACGGTGTGATTCTCAAGGAGTCCGGCATTGTTTTTGAGCTGCTTGCTCATGCTGTCCACGTTGTGGAACTTGCTCATGAACTGGTAGATGTTGAGATTGGTCAATGCGTTGGCATGGATGGAGAACCCGGCCGGAAGGAGAAACACCTGCCAGTGGTGGAGAAGAGCGGGCTTTTCTAGTGTGTTTTCAATGAAGCTATCGGCGATGATGGGCCAGCCCAAAGCCAATGCTTGGAGATACTTTGCACTTCTGGAATGGGAATCTGAGAGCAATGCAGCAAAAGAAAACGGAGCTAGAGTCAAAGCAGGGTCTCCGGAATTGAGAAAGTGCATGATCTCGTCATCCACAAATGTTCCACCGTTGGCCAGAATGGTTTGATCCAACTTAGCCTTGCGTTCTTCACCAATAGAAGTCACGAAAAAGAGCATCCCTTTGAAGAGACTGGTGCGCTCGGGTTTCTGGGGGCTCAGCGACGGCTGGAGCGAAGTGGTTCTCCCCTCTGCTGCTCTCAAGTTGAGCACTCGTTGTGCCACACCATAGTTTTCGAGCACCAAGTTGGTGTTTTTGCAGAAAAGCTGGAACTTGGCCTGGTGTGAGGCCCACTGGTCAGCTTCCATGCAGATCAGGTAAAGAGGCACGTGGAATTGCTGGTTTTTTTTGAGTCCTGGTCGAACCTTGGCTAGAACCACAGTATCAAAGCCCCGAATGCACTTGATAGGCGATTCCACATCATGGAGCTCGAGTGCTGTCACCACATATGCTCCCAACCGCAGCACTACGGCCACCACGTCGCCAATTCGGATATCCAAGAGATGAAGATCGGAGTTTTTGGTGTGGACCTGTTTGAAATCCGAGTACTCCACCAACGACGACGTTTCGCCCGGCTGGAGGAGTCGGGCAGGGAAGATCTTGAACTGGAAAAAGGCCCACACCGCCTGCGGGTTTTTGATGCATTCACTCTTCAACTCAGACTGTGGCTCGTGGTCTAGAACAACAACATTCGGCGGTGTTTCAGGCAGATCTGAAGGCAGGCTCCTCAGCAAGGACGTCTCCGGAAGCTTTTCCAAGTCCACACTGAAAACATCATGGCTGAAATCCTCAAGCTCCGATGATGTTTGGCTCCAGGGTTGACGACTAGAGGGAGAAGCAGAAAATTGCACCGATTTTTTCAAGTCTGAATGAAGAGCATTGACTTTCAGAGCTCCAGAATGAGAATCAAGCTTCAGGCTGCTCTCAGTATCGGAATTCACGCTCTGTATGTTCTCAGTATCAGACTCAACCTTCATGTCTTCGGTATCGGATTCAACCCTCATATCTTCTGGGTTTAGAGAGGTTGCTTCGCCCAAAAAGTTGTGTTTCAGATAATCACGTTCAGCAGCTCTGGAGACCTTCTGCCGTTTATGCCGGAACAAACTATCGTCGTACATATTGGCCATGGCCCCATCGAGCTCAACAAAAGACTCGTCATTGCTGGCCACACTGATATCAGAAAGCAACCGTTTTTGCCCGTCGTTCTGGCTACTGGAGAAGATGGATTTGCACCCAATGTCCATGGCCTGCTTGTAGGTGTTGTCGATCAATTCCTCCTGGGTATTGACCACCTGCGTTGTGGGCTCTGTTTTCTGCGACGAGTCCACGCCAAATGTGATTCTCTGGACAAATGGTGATGCTTGCAGTGATTCGTTGAAGACAGGTTCTTGGTCCACCTGCGAGCTGGCGCCGGGGGCTTTATCGGCGTGGTTCAAATCGGGGAAACTGGACGGGATGCCGGAAGGTGTTGGTCCAGATCCTTGGGTATCGTTTTGCAAGTCAGTCACTGGTGTTCGTTTGAAGAATGCCATGGAAGAGTCTAGGCCTGATCTGGGGGGCCTATCAAATTGAGTATCTCCATTGTCAAGCTGAGTATTTTCATTATCAAGCTGAGTGTCTGCGTTAAGCTGAGTGTCTGCATTAAGCTGAGTGTCTGCATTAAGCTGAGTGTCTGCATTAACAAACTGAGGTTTCACTAGTATATCCTTTCCGTTTATGACCTGAGTATCCCCATTCATGACCTGAGGTAGAACCTGAGTCTCTCTTCCTTCTATAACTTGAGTCTCTCTTCCTTCTATAACTTGAGTTTCTCTTCCTTCTATAACTTGAGTCTCTTTTCCTCCGACGACTTGAGTCTCTTTTCCTTTTACCACTTGAGTGTCATTCATGGCTTGCAGTATGATTTGAGGTGCCTGAGACTTTTTCTTGATAACCTGAGTGTCTTGTAGTTTTGATGAGTACGGAGGATGGTAATCTCCCTTCGTAGATTCCTCAGTAAAGTCCTGGGTATTATCTGTGAAAGTAGCCCCTTTATTGTCTGTTTCTTCATGCTCCATATTTTCATCTTCAGTTTCTGTAAATTCGGCGATCTCTCTCTCTTGTGCCTTTTGGGCTCTGGGCTTCATCACCTGGGTGTCTGCATATTGGGCACCTAGGTCATAGTAATTGAGAGACTGCAGGCCTTCCGGCTGTGTGTTCTCCGCTATTCGGGTATTTCGTAGTGCCGGGGCCAGATCTTGGGTCTCCTCACGTGATCCATCCATCCCCAGCTTCTCTGATTGAGTTCCCTCAATATCACGAGCAGTAGTAGTAGCAGTAGCAGTAGTGGCAGTACCAGCACCAGCACCAGTACCATTATTGTCTATACCGTCCATGGTGTCTATAACATCTATCACATTGTCTATTTCAGTGTCCTCGAGAGTATTGGTATCATCTAGGACGGTAGAGTCCTGGAACATCACGCTCAATGAGCGGTGTGCAAGAGGAGAGGCGTTTTGGTCAATGTTCTGGTTGATGTTTTGGTCAATGTTTTGGTCAATGTTCTGGTTGATGTTTTGGTCAATGTTTTGGTCAATGTTCTGGTTGATGTTTTGGTTGATGTTCTGCTCAATGTTCTGCTCAATGTTTTGGTTGATGTTTTGACCGATGTTTTGACCGATGTTTTGGTGGATGTTCTGGTCTGCAAAAGAGTTATTTTGGTCAACATTCTGATCAACATGGTGATTGGAGAACATGAGCGAGTCATGGCCAAACACAGGGCTGGTGCTCTGGTCCACCTGCGTGGGGTCGTAGGGCAGACTGGGTCTGTGGGTCGGGTCCATGCGAGACTCATTGGCGAAGATGAGACTGTCTTCTTGTGTGGGCGAGTCCATGGAGGAAACGGCTCCTCTGGTGTGGTCCAATGTGCAATTCCTGTGTCCTGCGTAGTGTGCACGATATGCTGTGTACTGGATCTGTCTTTTTCTGTCTTTATCCTGTCTTCAGCCTGTCTTTAGCCTGTATGCTGTATACTCTGCCCTGTATACTCTGCCCTGTATCCTGTGTACTGGATGACAATGGAGTGGGGTGGAGGATGGTAGATTGGAGTAGTACCGAGACAGTAACGACTGGAGAACTGTATGGATGGTCGCGTATACTTTATGAGTACGCGCACTGCTCACTCACTCACTCACTCACTCACTCACTCACTCACTCTCAGTCTCCGAACACTCTATTCTCTAGCCTAATTTTTTTCACTATGCTCTTTGCTTTCATTTACTGTTCTATAGGATATTTCCGACTCTACCCTATTTCATACACTACTCTATAGTGACACTACTTTAGTCTACACTACTCTATAGTGACTCTAGTCTAGTCTACACTACTCTATAGTGACACTACTTTAGTCTACACTACTCTATAGTGACTCTAGTCTAGTCTACACTACTCCATACTCTACCTACTCTTCAGTCTACTATTTCATCCTCTACCTACTCTTCAGTCTAGTCTATACTCTAACTTGAGTCTAGTATATGCTCTACTCTGAAGTGTACGCCAAGGTCCATTCCATTTCGTACTCCATACTCTTCACCTATACTTTGCTCCTTTTAACACTGCATGATCTATTTGCTAACTACTCCACTGTGGACTCCAAGACTTCGCTATACCTTACTCTGAGCTATACCCTACTCTCTAGTCTACACCGCATGCTCTTAATCCCTACACTTATTGTCTAACCGTGATTGACTCTATAATCTACTCTAGTCTACTCTAGTCTACTCTAGTCTACTCTAGTCTACTCTAGTCTACTCTACTGTACTACGCTCTTCTCCACTTTACTCTACTAAAGGTCAGCCAACTTTAATCTTGACTCTAGTCTCTACTCCTTAATTAGATCTCTTTCTCTACACTCTGGAGAGTAGAATATCTTTTACTAGAGGAATATGAGTACTAGACAGAGCAATTGACTGTACTCTTGAAAAGGAGTAGAGGAGATCGCAGTAGATCCGGGGTTTTAGAGTCAAAACATTAGTAGGTATCTACAAAATAAAAAAGAGAGTAAATGGGTAGACGAGCCAAAAGTTAGGAGTAGAGTGTATATAGAGAGTAGACTGGCTCCATACTCTACACTTCAAAATTACTCCACTCTCGACTCCACTCCACTCCCTCCACTCCACTCCCTCCACTCCACTCCACTCCACTCCACTCCACTCCACTCCACTCCACTCCACTCCACTCCCTCCACTCTCGAATCTACACCTGCTTTACTTGGACAAAATGCTTTACATAGTATACAGGAATGGCGAGTAGTATATGATACTTAATATTATAAGTTATGGTTCTCATAAATCAACTACGGAAGCTTGGAAAACGGTGATACTGATATGTTCTCATCTATTCCGGAACACAGTCTTCACACTGTAGAATTTGCCTCTTCGCACCCTAGTCTAGAATTCTTATTGTATTCTGATAAATCCCCAGTCATTACTATCTGTAACCATTGTCCTGTGTAAATAGTGTGCTCGGTAAGTTATTGTCCTCCACCATTAAACCAACCATTGTACCCAACCATTGTACCCAACCATTGTACCCAACTATTGTACCCAACCATTGTACCCAACTATTATACCCATACTGTATTCAACTATTGTACCCATACTGTACCCAACCGTTATACCTAACTATTCATACTGTATTGAGACTCATACTTGCATGTGATAATCAAGACATACATACACATAATTTTGGTGGTAGTGTGGGATAGTACTACTGGGTCAATCTGGAATTAGCTATGTCTGCACCGGGAACGAAAAGTGTGTAGGAATAGTGTACGAACAATGTGTAAGACTCATAGGATAGTAAAAGTTAGTGTACAGGACCCATAATTGCACTTCTGATGCACATGAAAATAACAATTAATACTAAAATAGTTGCTGGCTATTTTGTGCTTAATTTCTTGCCACTGTGGCTATATCACTGGACCCATTTTAGTCCATCTACTCCATCTACTCTACTCTACCACTCAAAGTGGTATAGATTTTGGAAGAGCAGTTTTTTTTTTTTTTTTCTTTTTCGATGGGCTTACCTTGGACTTGAAGATGTCAGAAATTACTATTTTTAAAGGGATTACTTATTTCGTCTTGGTGTGTTTATGGCGTTGTTTTCAAGAACCAATTTTTGTTTGGGGCCGCGGGGCTCATAACCCAGGTTGCAATAACTACCATCAACTCTCCCCTAAACATTCACATTATTTTGAGTTAATTGAGAGTCTTTAAATTAGTATGCACGTGGCCGAGTCACAATGTTAATGCCAATACACAGAAATCTTGCCATATATGTGGATTCCACTGCTCTATAAAAAACTATGGGTATTAGCCTACTCACCGAAAGCACCTGGACATACTAAAATCGGCCTACCAGATCCGTGTTTTTGGTTTTTTGCGGTCTCTGACAAATTTCACCAAAAACGAAATATAAATGGTGCTACAGAACGCTCTACGCCTCTCTACCTATCCATCTATATATAGTACTAATACTCAGTCATTACATCATAGCCTAATATTTGCTCATCCACCATAATACTCGTGTTTAACCGGGCTAGATCTACTGGCTGTCCTGTTCTTTTGTTACGAAGAATTGGTTGATATTGGGTTTGGTATTGTACATCTTTATATGCCAGGTACGCTTTACACTGGCCCCGTGTGGCACTAATTTACAAGTTGAAGCCAGGAAAGAGGATCCAGGCTCTGATTAAATTCACTGAAAAAAACCACAAACCACCCGAGAAAATCATAAACCACCCGAGAAAATCATAAAGAACGACAAAACCACAAAAAAGACATAGGAAAACGAAGAAAGCCATACCCAGATCCAAGCCCTAACGATTGGCTCGAAGACCATTTCTGCGTCTTAACACACGAGTTCACTCAAAAGAGTCTGGAATTAGCAATAGATGATCCTATAAGAAGTTGGACTCGCCAAGTTTATGGTCAAGGAACCAAAAGCAAAGGTCAGAGCAGCTCCAAAAAGGTGGCTCTCCAACATTATTCTGGAGGAGCTAGAGTCACAACTTTTGTTCCCAAGAAATTGAACTTCCCAAGTTGAATGTTGAGGGTATAGAGCAGATTCTAAAACGGTCTCTCCGCACTACAAAATCCTAACTCAGTCACCACTGCATCAAATTAACTGTGAGCCAGAAATGAAACAGGTGTGAGCTGGAAATCATCAGTGTCATGAACATTGGTCATCGGAGAAGTCAGGAAAATCACAGTCCATGATTTTGGCTCACAAAGCACTGGATATCCACAAGCATAGAGTTATATCCACAAGCATAGAGTTATATTCACAAGCATAGAGTTATATCCACAAGCATAGAGTTTTATCCACAAGCATAGAGTTTTATCCTCCAAACAGGGCCCATGTCGCTATGACGTGACAATGTTAAAAGGTACTCCAAAGAACCAGTTTCACAGGCCAAATTCCGCTCCAGTAGACACGTTTCGTGCTTTATGGGCGAAAGTATTGATGCTTTGGAACGGCCATGACTCCCCAAATCTCCGCAAAAAAGGCTTTGGCAAATGTATCAACAGTAACTTCTCATGCAGGCGTATACTGTGCATACAAAAGGCACCCAAGCCCCGAGAATAAAAAACCTCAATTCAGGTCTTTCAAAGAAGCAAGAATTGGCTGGGAAAAAGGCGTTGTATTGAGAAGGACTAAGCAAAACAGTCGAAATGAGCTTTGAGTCATAGTGAATTGAAACCCGAAGTGAATCAAAACCCTTATGATTCTGAACTTTTGTAAACGGTATTTTTTTCTAAAGATGGAAGAATTAATTGATCTTCACATTTCAACGACCCTCTGAAAGGCCATACTCTCACCAAACGTCTATTGAGTGTGTAGAAAATTGCAGACATACTTGGCTGGGACCAATGTGCTTGAGGAAAGCACTATAGTAAGAGGCTATAAGGAAGTATAAGTGAATACAGTGGGCAGGAAGGTTTTGGAGAACATCTATGGCCTGTTCACTGTCACTTTTGCAGTTGAGCATCCCACTTTCCTGGGTAACAGACTTTTTTGGACGGGAAACTGACTTTTTTGGACGGGAAATAGACTTTTTTGGACGGAAAACTGACCTTTTTGAGGGAAAGCAGACTTTTTTGAGGGAAAACAGATTTTTCTGGACGGGAAACTGACTTTTTTGAAGGAAAATAAACTTTTTTGGACGAGAAACAGACTGTTTTGAAGGAAAATAAACTTTTCTTTCCCGATTGAACTACATATAGTAAGAAACAGGGAGCAGTAAAGTACCAGTACTATTATCCGTATCAATAGATTGTATGTAATAGCAGTACAAATATGTCCAATATTAATACAGTATCATTAGGTACAACCAGTAAAGGTGAGTACCTTACAGTAGCTGGAGGCAGTAAATTGCAAATATCTCCGGAAAGTCGTGAAATCCAGGGACGGAATCCAGGGACCGGAAAAAAGGCATAAGAATTTTCTTGGATGGTTCTTAAACAATTGAAACATGGCTAGTACACCAAACTCTTTTCGAATCAACTTCAAAGATGCATTTTTAATACTACGGCTGAATTTGCCCAGTCCAAACTTTCATGGTCATACGACTAGAATAATAATAGAACTCTAGCTGTACCTCCATGGACGTTTCTTATTCATCTTACTAATGGGTCTACTACTTTGGTCTTTTTGGTCTTACAGTTTGGTGTGTTTATAATTTACGGTTCATAGTTTATGGTTCATAGTTTATGGTTCTTGACTTACGGTTCTTGACTTACGGTTCTTGACTTACGGTTCTTGACTTACGGTTCATAATTTACGGTTCTCAGTTCATGGTTCATAGTTTATGGCTCATAGTTTATGATTCATGACTTACGGTTCATGATTTAATCAACAAGTCCTTCTTGTGTAAGCTGTGAGACTCTGTTCTTGTTACCTCCTATTCCACCAATAGTCACCATCCATATCAACACCGTGGCCATCCGGAACAATGAATAATAGTGGTCCTTCTTTTGCAATACCTCCTTGGCTAGTGTAGCCTTGTATAAGACTATAAAGACCAAGACTTCCACATCATTCTTACTGGTCATCAAAGCTTTAAGCTATGTGACCCGTCCATCTTCTGTAGACTGTCATTTCTGTTCCTTTAAAGTGTCGTTTCCGTCTCTTGTAAGCCATGAGGACCTGGGTAAAGACCAAGATCAAGAAATGGACCTGGGTAAAGACCAAGATCAAGAAATGGACCTCTTATCATGGTTCGGGTAGTTAGTTACCAGAAAAATGGACCTTATCCAAAGCATGTGTCAGGTATCCTGTACTGGAGATTATGGAGATAACAGATGGTACGGTCAATTGCTTGTAAAGGTCGAAATGTGGGCACTTGAGCTGACTCTTTTCTTCCGATACTTCAAGCTCAGCCTAATTGGGATGTAGTACTATAGTAGACCATACGCTTTGCTGCTTTTTTGTAGGGTTCACTGAAGGCCCGATTCCGAAACTTGCCATATATCGAAGCATTTGAATAAGGGAATTCTAAAATAAGGAAATGGGAGTTGGTCCTGGAGCATTTAAGGTGCAAAGGTTACGAGCCCGTGCTGCTCAACATTATTCACGTATTTTTCAACAAAAAAAAAAAAACAAAACCCCACTATTTTCAGTGCTTTCTTCGAAATAAGTACAATTGAAAACCACACTCCCCCAAGGCTATTTCTTTTTTTAACAGTTGGCTGGTTTCAGTATGGAGACCATTGCTTTTCCTTGGTGGGAAGCTGTGGTGCCGCGCCCATGACTAATTAAGAGGTGAATAAGCTTTAGACAATCGACGAAAAGCTTATTATGAAAATTTTTCAATGGCCTGTCTCATTCATTAATTTCACATGTCTACAGACTGGTAGTGTCTGGAACAGTTTCTGGACAATATCTGGAACAGTACTTGAAAAGTACGTGAAAAATATCTGGAAAAGTACCAAAACTGACTCAGTAAAGAGCCAATCCAGTCTACACACGAGACCCAGACACACAATAACTAGCGATCGAAAAAGGCCGAAATGTAAAGACAAATAGACAAAAAAAAAGTATAATTTTCTTGTACTTTCCCGGCAGTTATCTAGATTGGTCCGGTATCAGTGTATAAACGGTACCTGCAGGAAATGCAACAGCCAGCTTTTTAGCCCACAGGTATAAGTTTGGTTATGAGCCCGGCCAATCCAACACTACCCCGATTGGTTCTACTCTCCAATCCGCCTATCAAAGTCTCTGCCAAACGTACATTATCGACGAACCCCGCATATGAGAGCTGGTCAAAAATCTGGTCAACGCTCACTATAGCCTTGAGGATTGCAGCCGTTATGAGCCCTGGCCAGACTTTTGTTCTACCCGGTTGGAAAGAGTTTCTTTCTACTCACTCACCATGCACAAATCAAAATCTTCTGGCCCTGGGTGTGCTTCAATTTGGGGCTTTGCTTAGATACCTGGTTATGAGCAATGTCCCTGGGAACACATCTACTAACCATTCAGACTAAAACAAGAACCCATACCACCAATGAAGTGAGCTCCTTACCAAAAAAAAAAAAAAAAAAAAAAAAAAGAAAACAGCCAGGAACCAAAGAATTATCCATTCTATTATTTTCCATCTCTTCGTGTGAATTCTCCTCCATGAAATGTTTCTTTGTCTTTGGCCAATGGAACTGGATGTGACGAGTGTATGATTCTCTTTAGATTTGGGTTTGTTTCTTGGATATATTTTGGGCTAGCTTACTTTTTTTGAGGTGTTCTAAGTTCTTTTGGGTTCTTTTGGGCTAGTTTACTTTTTTTCAAGTTTTTTTTTGGGTTCGTTTTGGCTCTTTTGAAAAACCTTAACTGGCTCAATTCTCAGCAAGTTGTTTTGATCTGAGGAATGAATGTGGAGGGAAAGTGATGGTGAAGCAGAAGAACGAATATTGAAACACTGTTCCGGAAATCAAATGGTGGGGATATTTTGGGGACTGACGGTTCATTTCCAGAAAGAAGAAGTTAAAAGGCTTCTTGTTGCATATATAGCGAGACCGTCTTTGTTAATGTCAAGTCTATGGTTAAGTGTGGAATATACCCTCTAAGTACAGGGCTTGCAGAATGTATACTTGAAGAAACGTGAAGCTGGCTCATCTCTTGATTTTAGGAGCTCCAGAAAAGTACAGTTTGCATACCTGGTGACCAAGCCCAATACCACAGTATCTCCTTTGGAATGCCAAAAGTATCTTCTACAGAGAGAACTAATGAACACCATTGTGGTCTCTAGTGAGTAGTCAAATTGCGTCTGCTTTTAGTTCTGTTAGTTCTGTTTGTCTCTGTTAGTTCTGTTAGTTCTGTTTGTCTCTGTTAGTTCTGTTAGTTCTGTTAGTTCTGTTAGTTCTGTTAGTTCTGTTAGTTCTGTTAGTTCTGTTAGTTCTGTTCGTCTCTGTTCGCTGTTCGTCTCTGTTTTCGGTGCCCTTATTCTTTTCGTAGACCTTATGTATGGCCACAGTACACTTATTAAGATGTGAAGTTCCAGATTAGACAAAACTCTTAGAGTCCACATCAGATTCAAATGTAGATTGGTGGAGATTGGTGTGTTCAAATCGGCTTAGTCAGATTATTAGTCATGTAGTGCGTGGCCATATTATACTGTTAGAATGTCATACTTCCTATTGAACCACCACGTATACCTGACACTCCAGCTCTTTGTAGTGGAGAGTAAAGAGTCATGTGGGACCTTCCAAATAAGCCGATTATCAGTTTGGTCATAAGTCTACAACTTCTTTTCCCTAATCAATTGCATGCGAAATCCGAACTTCCAAACCAAAGCACCCAAACCAAAGCACCCAAACCAAAGCACCCAAACCAAAGCACCCAAGGCACAGTCGCCAGAAGTCAAACCCCTCTTTTAAAACCACCAACATGTGCTTGATAACATTACCCGCAACCCAAATTTTGGTCACTAGGTATTGATCATTATGTGCCACGCACCAGACTAGAGTCATAGTTGGATATTCACCCAGTTATTTACGCAGCTCATCAAGTTATTCACTAAGTGCTTCTCCAAGTTCACCAAGTCATTCACTAAGCTGTTCGACAATTGGTCCACCCAGTTCACCAAATCATTCACCAAGTTATTCACTAAGTGCTTCACCCAGTTCACCAAATCAATCACCAAATCAATCACCAAATCATTCACCAAGTCATTCACTCAGGTTCACTGTTAATCAGGTGTTCACAGATTTAGAGACTTGGTTGGTCAAGAAAAAAGCAGATTTTTTGGAAAAACTGGCTACTCATAAGCACAAGACAGTAGTCTAAAGTATTTCTGTCAGTGATGGTTTCTGAAAAATAAGGAAAACT
The DNA here is from genome assembly GCA_002374735.1 of Metschnikowia sp. 13-106.1. NCBI lineage: Eukaryota > Fungi > Ascomycota > Pichiomycetes > Serinales > Metschnikowiaceae > Metschnikowia > Metschnikowia sp. 13-106.1. The sequence continues at coordinate 52,575 of NLAL01000072.1, forward strand.
CCTATTTAACCGGTCAGATGGATATGGAAACCAGAGAAAACCGAAATCACACTACTGGGCACTAAAGAAACATTATACAATTTGTATGCTGATCTGCAAACATGACTATGGACGGTTATGTGATACTTTGGAAGATCTCAGCACTTGACACTGGATGTAACCGAATTCAGGAACCTTCACGGGCCCCACGCCCCAAGGGATCCGAGGCATTTTCTGACCAAGCCACCGCCACGAAAACCCGCTTATTTTCAACTTCTCATAAAATCAAACCATTATTTAATACCTCAGAATTATTTTCTTTCCTGTCCTATTTCAGTCCTATTAAGTCATATTTCACTCATATCTAAGTCGCCATAATCATAATCATCCTAGCAAGAATTCTTCTAGGATAGCAATTCTGGTATAGTCTACCACACCATTTAATCAGTGGCGTGCTAGATATTCACTCCAATGTACTATTGTCTATTCCGCTTTCCCCCCTTTTTTCTGCATACTGCTCTACCGCTTTACACAATCATACATTCCACATTTCTGGTGCATTCCGTACATTCCTTTGTTACACTTCATACTTATTGAGCACTTTCACTTCCTAGTCCTTTTCGAAATTCCTGTAGTTCAATATTTCAGTGTAGATTTTGGTGGACGGTTAGTGTAATATCAGGTGAATTTTAGTGTACCGTCTAGTGTACCATCTAGTGAATATTAGGGTAAATCTTAGGGTAAATTCTAGTCAATTTTAGTACAAATTCTAGTGAATTTTAGTGTAAATTCTAGTGCTGTGGATTCTAATGGTACAATTTGTCTAATTTGTTTCTGGTCCAATACTAAATTCCATGATAACTCTGCACTGCCTTCACTTGGTGCTTACTTATTGGTATCTCTGGATAGCCAGGAATCAGGAGTAGGTAGATTCCTGAAACCCGGGCAGCAAATCTCGGGCATCCAGCGACGTTTCAGTGAAACTGTGTGAGCAGTACGTCCCATACCAGTTGCGCAAATTAATTCCACATAATGTACGAGATTGTTCTCTCTCTAAACCCAAGTGTATGGATTTCAAAAAAAAACAACTAAAAACGGGCACTTTAAACACCCACAAGTGTCGCTTTACGAAGGACTTTGACGTCATTTAAAATACACGGACATTCTGCTTTAAAAATTCTAAAGTGGGTTGGTGAGTCCACATTTCCCACCTTACGACGAAGCCGCTGGGTCCGTTAATATAATACATTTTTAAAACCGAGAAACAATGCCAAAGCTTATTTTGCACCACGTATTACCACCCTCTTATATTAACCCTGGGCCCGAAGCCAGGGCTTTTCGGGGACTTTTCGGGGACTTTTCGGGGCTGTACGGGGATTTTTCTCGTGCCACTATAAGCTTGGCCATTGGCATTCTTCCCTTCCTGTTTCCTTTCCAGCCACATCACCTGTCACATTCTCAGCCATGACTCAGTCGACAAGACTTAATACTGGCTACGTCACTGCATGCTCTGCAACAAGCTCAAAAGAGCCTGGGGATTATTCTGGACATGGGGGTTCTCTTGCATGATTCGCGAGAGGTAATTGAGCTGGTCCGGACTGAGGTTAGCGGACATTTGCTGAATATCCAACGGCACGGGTTTCGGAGGCAAATGCGACGCTGGCTCAGGGTACGCTGGCGCAGAGCCTTCTAGCTTGGAGAGAATGGAGTCTAGACTCGAGGCAGAAGCGGCAGAGCCAGGCACCGAGCCAGGAACAGAAGAATATGAAGGAGCAGGGGCAGGAGCAGAAACAGAAGGGAAAGAGGAAGCAGCAGAAACCGTCTTTGATTCGGGCCGCTTTTTGAGGATACTCTTGCCCACCGGAACATAATCTTTCTTCACAACAAAGAGGATATATAGACCTGAGTCTAGAGGCCGGGCAAAGCTCAAGTACTCCGGCACAAGGCCGTCTCCCAACGCAAACACATACGAGTCCTTTACGAAATGCGCTCTTCCCGAGAGAACCCCCACCTTGTTCTGTGCCTGGAGGTAGTGGAAGATTTTGGAGTAGCTGGGGTTCTCAGCGTCGGCCTTGAGCCGCACCACAAAAAAGTCTCTCAGCTGGGCCACCTTGGCCAAATACGGATCGGCCTTGGCACGGTCGAGCCGACCTTCGATCTGATACGTCTTCCTCTCCATCAAGTCCTTACACACACGCATGGCTCTGTTGTGGAGACTGACGGTGGTGCTGGTGGATGGCTGCTGGTAGTGTGTGCAGGACACGAAGTCTGCCTGGGCTTGGAATGCTGCAAAGTCCGGGAAGACCACTTCACCCGACCAGAAGCGAACAGGGATCGTTGGAGGGAGGTTCTGCTTCGGAGTTTCTGTTACTGCCTCTTTTTCCCCGTTTTTTTTCAGGTTCAAAATGAGCGCCATTTCGTCATCGCTATCTCCATCGCTGTCCACGCCTAGACCTGCGCCACCAGCCTCTTTGTGTCCGTCTTCAGTGGAGTTATAATGGTCATCGTCATCATCCTGGATCTGGTAAGTCGTCGGAGGAACCACCAGGCGCAGCACCAGCTCCAGCACCGGGCTCTCGTCCTTGAACTTGCGGTGGTCAATGTCTCGCGCAGCGATGTTCATATACTCATCCACTGCATGGGCGGAATTCTCCACAATCTCCTCGCCCTTATGGGTTCTCCTGATGCGCTGGCTCAGCGTGTCTTCGACGGTGAGAACCGAGCGTTTGATCAGCTCCTGGCGCACCTTCTCGGCGTATTGCTTGAGGTCCGGGTCGATTTCCTCGGCCGGCAACGTGGTAAAGTCAGAAGCACTCAAGTCTCCGGAAACCAACCGTGCGAGAACTGCGGGTTTCTTCAACAAAGCCATTACGCTTCTACTTTTCTCTATGTATTTTTTGTCTGTAGTTCGGCTGCTCCACGCGTGGATGGCGTTCTCGAGCTGGATAGCCCATTGAGGCCCGTTTTCGAGCCCGGGCTCCGTTTTGACAACCACTTTGACCAAAGCCTTGGCCACGTTGCCTCGCGTTTTGTCCTGCTTGGTTAAAAGACCCACCACATCCAACTTACCCGATTTGGAAGCTTGCACTGGCTCTTTCTCTGGCAAATTGTCCTTTTGGCTCTCCTTTTTAGCCCCTTTCGCCTGTTCCATCTCTTTTTGTCCCTCTTTTTGTCCCACTTTTTGACTACCCACCTCAACATCTTCTTGTTCCTCTTTTTGGCACCGATTGCAAAAATATGCCTTGGGAATGTCCCTCTGCCGGGGGAAGCCCATACACCGGGCATGTTGCCAAGTATTGCAATTGTCACACTCAATCATCGTGCCGCCTTGGTCTGTTTCCTCATCGTAATTGGCCTGCGTGGTGCCACAGGGGTCACAGCGGACTTGGCCGTCCTGGTCGTTCTGGGCCTGGACTTCATCATCTGAGGAGACCTTTTGTTTTTTTGCGGGCGACTCCTCGGCCTGGTAATACACGTCTTGGATGTCACGCTTGGAATGCGTGCCTTTGTTGGCCCGTGACGAGCGCCGGATATCCATAATGTGCCGAGCTGGTGAAAAGGGTGGTTTCTTGGCTGGAGCTGGTTTATATCATGCTTTTCATGACTCGCGCAGCCGCACTGTGTGCAGGCGGGTCATTCTACGGCTGTTCCCGACACCCCAAAGCCCTGCTATATGCCGGTATGTTTTGGTGTATACTGGTAATTCCTGGTCCTTTGTGTATTGTAGAAATATTCTACTTCTTGGTGCTTTCCAAAATCTAGGTGTTGGTGGATCTCATCGTACTGCATATATGCACTACTCATTCGCTGTATTATGAAATACTTATTGTAATAAGTCTACTGTGAGCTACTGTGAGTATTACTATGGTGTTTACCACTTGGGGTTGAGTGGCATCGTATGTTTTTTTTTTTTTGTATTGGAAATGGTTTGTAGGGTGGCATTGTTAGTTCCGAGGTGCGCGGGCGTAGATCCGAGGTGCGCGGGCGTAGATCCGGGGTGCGTGGCCGAGGGAAGGGCGCCCAATCGGGCACTTCCGGGGCTTATATCCAGTTCCGACCTATTGACAGGGGTCGTTTCATCCTGTCCGCCAAAAAAAACTTTTGAGATCGCTTGAATTATTTGAGGTCTCCGGTTTTTCAGGATAAGTATAGTTCAAAGAGAAGCTTTCATCTGGCGTAGTGCCGCTATAGTGGAGAGGTAAAAAATGTCACGTGACCTTTCCGAGGACCCACCGGGGTCCCCACTAGTACCAGCCACAACCTGCTATATCAAGATTTGAGACCTGTTTGAATGTCGAGGGACAGCATAGCTCTATCTGAAGAGTCAAAACCACTACCCACTGCTAACAATCGGGATCTAGTTCCCTCTATGTACTACTCGGTATCATTTCTTGCTTATATGCACCACCATTCCCAACTTCTATGTGCTACACCTTTTTGGGACTACCATCTAAGTACTACTGCATATTGAGTGCTATTTAATTACCGCTTTTTAACATCTAGGAACTACCATTTAGGTACTACGTGTGTTGTGTACCGTCTACTACTGCTACCAGAATATCGGGCTACTTTCTGTTTCTTACTCTCTATGCAGGACGTCTTGCACTAGTATAAAGTACCACCGTATTTGGGACTGCTCTCTATGTACTACCACTACTACGACCAGCCACTACTATGTAGTTATAATTTTAAGTCCACGTTTTAATCAAACGGTTTATCTACTACTGCTCTATGCACTACTCTATGTACTACTCTATGTACTACTCTCTACTATTACTGCATCTAAGTAATAGTTTCTTACTACTGCTAGATCCAGGTAGTGCTCTACCTATTTCAGTATAAGCCTATGCTAATCCTAAAATTCCCTTCCACTGTGCCACTCCTTCAACATCATTTTAGGAGGTGCCAGGAGAGAATGTGGTAAACCCGAGGTAAATGGAAGGGTGAGAGTTTTCCCATTACACCCAGTCAAACCCGTTGACCAGGCCACGCCGTTTTAAATACTTAAAAAGCTCAGATTTGTCCTTCGGAGAAACCATCGGCAAATGAACTTGTTAAACTGAGTACTTGAGCCAATAAGAAGCTAACACTTTGGGTACTACCATTATTAAGGTACTACGAGTTATGTAGTGCCCTCTGTGTAGGAATATCCATGGCTAAGTCTATGTGCTACTCTCCATGACACCTTCTACTATTCTTTTTTAAACGACTACTTTCAGCCGTGGTTTTCCATTTTTAAGAAAGTAACAACTGCACCGTATGCCTTCAAATCTGTACTCCATAATCCACAGTGCATACTCTTGTACTCCATAATGCACAGTGTATACTGTTGTACTCCATTAGGTCACTTTATAGTCACTCTGTCACTCTGTCACTCTACTTGCACTCAAAACGTCTAGGGTAGAGTATAGAGTATAGAGTATAGAGTATAGAGTATAGAGTATGAAGTATAGAGTATAGAGTATGAAGTATAGTAGTAGAGGGTAGTACAGTATGAAGTATAGTAGTAGATTAGAGTATAGTAGTAGAAGGTAGAGTAGTAGAAGGTAGAGTAGTATATGTTAGACCCACCATGGGTAGACACACTACTCATAGAGGTATTGTTCGAGCCTACGAATGCCATTGACTCGTCCAAGGCACCATACCCCGTGACTTGGACTCATCCATTCACCTTACCTCGTGACATGGCGTTTCACCACCATGCTTCACTTCGCTGGTATCCACACTTTAGCTATATAAGTCCTCGGATTCCCACATACTGGGAACCCATCAACGAGTGACATAACCCCCAGAACTAGACGTATTCAAGAATCTAACAGTATAGAGTAGAGAGTATAGAGTATAGAGTATAGAGTAGTATAGAGTATAGAGTACAGTTTGAGAGTAGTATAGAGTATAGAGTACAGTTTTAGAGTAGTATAGAGTATAGAGTACAGTTTTAAAGTACTAGGGTGGTATAATAGCGTAATGTAAAATATGAGTAAATTCCATGGTGATTTCGTGCTGTTGACACAACTCAGTTTCTTCGGTACAGTCAACTTGAGCGACTCTGATGTTAGGGTGAGTCTCAGCTAACGAGTCGGCAGCCTTGGAGATCTCAGGACCCAACCTCTTACAGTACCCATTATTTACCTGGGTATACTGTACCATCACGTACTATACTGGAAATCTGCCAGACGGCGCCTCTCGTAGTTAACATCTCGTAGTTAACATCTCGTAGTTAACATCTCGTAGTTAAAATCTCGTAGTTAAAATCTCGAAGTTAAAATCTCGTAGTTAACATCTCGTAGTTAACATCTCGTAGTTAACATCTCGTAGTTAACATCTCGTAGTTAAAATCTCGTAGTTTCTACACGTAAAGCCTAGGTCAACTGGAGGGACTGTAAATCAGACCATATCTACTTCAATAGACTTCAGAATGGCTACCGAGTTGGGCATAGAGCTATGGACTAATACTAAGCACATACGTCTTGTGTTATGTTCTTCAATACATTATGGCTTAGTAATACTTTGCTCGTTGATTGTTTGTCAAAGAGGAACCGAAGTGGCTTATATGACTTTGAGAGAAACGAGGAGCCGAAAAATCTCCACCAGAACAATAATAGCCTTTGCAGAAGTGAACATTTGGAATCATCAAAATGGTCTATAATCTAGTGGAGATTTAGACTGGTCGTTCTCTAAAACTTTACAAATATCTTAAAAAGACAAATCTTATAATGACAATCTTAAAAAGACAATCTTACAATGCCAAATCTTACAGTGACAATCTTACAGTGACAAATCTTACAGTGACAATCTCACAGTGACAATCTCACAGTGACAATCTCACAGTGACAAATCTTAAAATGACAAAGCTTAAAATGACAAAGCTTAAAATGACAATCTCACAGTGACAATCTCACAAAGCTTTAAATTGGAGCCATAAACTACTGTTAGTTCCCTCCATAGGCAGACCCTGCCTATAGAGATCTTATGAACCCTACTCTATTGATCCTAACAATGGCTAGCCAAACGCCGTGTCAATATTCTACAATAATTCTTACTATTTTTCTACAGGAGAGTTTTGGAATGCCACGTTTTCTCTCGAAGTTATATAAGCCGGCCCCTCTTCTTGAGGAATGATCAACGAAAATACTATAATTTAGGCATGAAGGCATCAAAGACCATAACCACTACCTCAAACCAGGCCAACTTGTATACAGTCATAACTGTTAATATATGTGGCCAAAGCAAACTATCTCTTTCGACTTGGCCATTTTTGTATCTCATAAGTCGTTTTATGTCTAAAGACCTGATTCCTTGAGTCGCTTTAATTTCTCCCAAATGCTGTCAAATCTTGGAATCAACGCGAGATGTACTGCCATCAGCTTTATTCTTTTTGGCGCTATTTTAGCGGTATTTGAAATACTTTCTTAGCTTATATCTCTTCGTTTTTTCTTTATAATCATGCCCAAGAGCTCTGTGCGGGTCTGGTCCAAGAAACACGGATTGTATAAAACAGGGATTTTATAAAACAGGGATTGTATAAAGCAGGGGTTGGCCAAGACTCTATTTGGAACAGAAGGTTTCCGCCAAAGTAATCTATTCTCCCCGTCTTTAGTTGACTCCTCGTTCTTCTCCAGTCTCGTTTCTTCTCCAGTCACCAGTCTCAACTATACAAGTAACTGACCACATGTGATAACCCGTTATATATAGATGTGATAGTGTCTGTCAATAGTTGTAGACATTCCCACTTCGGTGATCAATCCGGGGTCCCTTGAGTATCTGGTCTTGAGATTCTCTCTTCACTGATGGTGGCATCTAACTACTTACGTAGACATGCACTCACAGTGGCTGTTTTCAGTCTCCTCCTTCTGCAATAGAAGAGCAGCTAGTTCCCCACCAAGACTTTGGCGGTCTTCTCGGCTATTCTCGCTGCCCATAATTTGTCTAAAAGGATGTTCTTGCCGAGAATGCTCCATGTCTGCACTTGGCACATTCTGGGATATAAGTTCCAAGTATGGAGTGCACACGTCATGGCCGTTCCCAAGCAAGACGGACTGGAACAAAAGCAAGTCCAACTCCATGTCAAGCACATAGTACATATTGTTGAATGTGGGGTTGATGTCAAGGTAAACATCCAGAGACTTTTGTGACTGGAGTAGTGGGCCAGCCAGTTCTTGCAGATGCTAGTTTCCTTCTCAATGCCTTTGTTAAACTCACACGCCATTTCAATGATCTGTTGGACACTTTCAAGCCATGAAACTCAGGTGTATGTTGTAAAGGATCAAGAGTTTTACCTTCAGAAAAGATTATAGGCTTTTGGAGTTGTACTTCGTGGCCAGATATAATTCAATCCAGTTCAGTTGGTTGTACTGCTCCAGTAAGAGTTGACCACCTATAACTTCAAACCGATATAGTTATGGATGTAACAGACTCGTTGTGATGTAACAGATTCGTTGTGATGTGAAAGATTCGTTGTGATGTGACATAGGTGACTTGGGAGTGTATTGGGTGAGGGGCACTAGAGACCCTTGATCAAGGCCATCAAGTCCCGGTCTTCCCCAAGCACCTCCTCCACATCTGCCAATACATTCTCGCTATACAAGCCCGCCTTGGTGGGCCGGTAGCCTTCGGAGACTGCATCTGCTATGGACGCCCTTCTGAGTTTCAGCTTGGAGGGAAGGTTCAAGTCCTTGGACAAGCTGGTGTTGGCAGAAGGAGACGCGGCAGGTTGCTGGTTCTTGGTGGCCAACTTTGCCCGGAGCTGCTGTGAGCTTGAGTATCGCCGTTTCCCGTTGTAGTTGCCGTTCAACTTGCTCACACTATACCCAGCCATGGGCTCAGCCACCACTATGGGCAAGTGGCTGATATGTGTTTTGTTGCGGAAAGCTCCCAACGGAATGTGTTTCTTGTTGTTGTTGAAGTCTCTCCAGATGCGGACATCGTTTTCGTCGTCGTTGTCCAACTCACTAATGTTGAGAAGCTCATCCAACTCAATGGCCAGGTCCTCACTGCTATTTTTAAAGCTAAAGTTGCGCCATCCTTTGGGCTTAACCTTGCCAGACCCTTGGTGGTTGAGAGTGCGTGTGGAGAGCCCATCGATGATTCCAAACGGCTTGCTGTCCACTGCAGCCCATATTCCAAGCACCGGAGGCCTGTAGTCTGCAGTCTTGGACGATAACACCTCCTTGGCCACCTTGGAGCCGACCACACTGCCGTTTTGGGCGGACGGAAGCGACTCATCTTCATCGGTGGATTCGCCAGCCTCGTAGTCCTGGTCTGCATGCGAATCTGCTGGTTCCATACTCAGTTCCTTCTCCATCTCCTGTTTCCGCTGCTCGAGGTTTTGCCGGAAAATCTCCTCGAGTACTAGCTGCTCGTCTGCATCGTACTGATCCACCTCCGACTCACCCGAACTCTCGGCATCGGAACTGAAAAAGTAGTTCCACAAGTACAGGTCGTCCTCTTCCTCAGAATCGTGAGCCCGTCTCTTTTTGCTTTTTTGCTTTGGCGGCTGCAACTTGCGTGGCTTCTTGTTGTTCTGCTTGGACTGGATGGGGAGCACATTGGATTTATCCCTGGTGTGGCCATCACTAAGAAAGGGCTGGTCAAAGTCAATCACATCCACGTACTGGTCTGCATGGTCCTCTTCTCCATCGTAGTACCGCTCGTCGTGGTCATTATCAGAAAACTCATTACTATCGCTGGAAGCATATTGGAGCACTTTGCCGGTTTGCGTGGCCAGATGGTCGCCCAACTCATTGAATGAGTTCATCATGCGGGCCGTCTCAAGCCGCGTGGGGTTGAGTTCGTCCTCGTCGAAGCCATTGGTTTCAAACTCGTTGACCAAGTACTTTTCCTCCTCCTTCAAAAACGCATCTTCGCCGTCTTCCTCATTGAACGAGCTCATGGAGCTTTGTCTTGTTTTGGACACTGCGGGCTTATGCTCGTTAATGAAGTCGTCGATGTCGTTGTCGGCCTGTAAAGTCGCTAGCAAGTCGTTATCGTCGTAGTCGTAGTCGTCATCGGAAATCAACTCTTCATCCTTGAACTTGGGCACTTCCACTAAAGGCTCATCGAAATGGAACTCCATGGGCGCACTCTCGGCCACATCCACAAGTTCCTCACCTAGATCCTCTTCTTCTGGCTTCATTTCCAATACCTTATCGAAATCGTGAGCCTCAGTAGCAGACTCCGCTCCTGCATCGTCAAACTCGAACTTGAAGTTGATATCTTCAGGAATGGCCACGGCAGACCGTCTGCGGTACATAAGGCTCATTTTCTTCTTATCCTTTTGGGGGTCGGGAGAAGCCTTGGCAGACCCTTTGGACGGCTGGAGGTGTTTTCGACGCTCAGACTGTAGCTGGACGAAATCTATGGCCTCGTCATCGGACGAAGACGAAGAAGACGATTCATTCTGTGAGTCCTCCACCTCGCTATCGTCTCCAGACGCTTCAGAATCGTCCACCGACGAGGCCTCAAACTCCTCGGCTGCTATGGAGTAGATTCCGTGGTCTACACTGGTATCCGAGTCGTTGGCAAAGAAAAGCGCCTCGTCCTCCGACTCCTGGTCGTCCCTATAGTTGTCAGCACTCTCGTAGAGCATTTTGCCGGCGTTTTTCCCGGAAAACAGCTTGCCGGGGCGAGACCTCACGGACTTGGCCGAGGGTTTGGTGGACTTGGCGGACCGTACGGATTTAGTGGATTTGGCCGATCTCACACTCTTAGACGGCTTGACCGTTTTGCTACCACGAGGAGACGGCTTGAAAAAAACAGAGCCTCTTCTGCTGGCAGCAGTCTCGTCCTGCTCAGACATGGCAGTAAGCGAAGACTCGGAATCGGAGTCGGAGTGGGCCACGTTGGAAGCTTCATTGGAATTGCCTGCAAGACCATCTGAAGACTCCGAGGACGTGGACACTAAGCTCAATCTTCGCTTGCGTTTCTGGAAAAAGTCGTAGCTCAAGTTCTTGCCCCCCGTCTTGGGAACATACGACATGGGGTTCAGTTTCTGCAGTTTCTGCAGGGTGTGCAGTGTCTGCAGTGTCTGCGAGAGGGAGTTTTTAAACAGCACGGGGTTTTTGCCCGAAGGTCTCTTTCCCACGGGTTTCTTTCCAGCCGTGGGTTTCTTGGCCCGGGACACGGGCGACCCGGATTTTCTCGGGCTCTTGGCCATTTTTGCTGGGGAAAAACGGTTATTGTCGGGGCTGTGCACACTTTGCAAATAGGGCCATAGTCTGGGCCACGAAGTTGCTCAATCGGTAGCTAAGACGAGCTAATTTTTTGTAGTAAAAGATTGATATTTTTTTTCTGAACAGCCGGTGGCCAGAAACAAAGATTCTAGAATTCTAGGGAAGCTGTAGACGATTCGCTAGTGTGCAGCGAGTAGATGATGATGTCAGAGCGAAGACTGGTGCGCGAGATTCCAGCGATGAGGTAAAATTGCGATCTCATTGTACAGGGACAGCGAGCAGATAGCGGACGAGTGCAGTGGAGAGGAGGACCAGGGGAGTAAGAATAGGGGAGCAAAAAAGTCGTAGAGATTCAGTAAAAAAAAAAATAGTAAAAAAGGTGTGGAAATGGTGTGGAAAAGAAGTGGAAAAGAAGAGGGGGGACGGCGGTATATATAGTGGGCGGTGTACGGATTTATTACGTGTTTGTGTTTTATTTTGTGATGGTTTGTTGTATTTAGTGATGGTCTGAATTATGGCTTGTGTGGTGGTGTGATGGTTATGGTGGGATTTTGAGTGAGTGCACTGGAAGTGTGGTGTAAGTGGCCTGTGGCGGACCTCACATACATGCGTCTACATAGTGCGAATAGAGTGCTACTCTGTAGTGCTTGTATAGTGCTAACATAGTGCTAATATAGGACTATTATAGAACTATTATAGAACTATTATAGAACTATTATAGAACTATTATAGAACTATTATAGAACTATTATAGAACTATTATAGAACTATTATAGAGCCGAGTGCTACTCAGAATAGCACAAGCTCAAACCAGTTCATGAGGTAAAGCGAATGAGTAGATGTCTCCCGGCAAAATTAGCCTTAACATAATCTCAAAGTTTAAATATGTAAAAAGAAGGAGTTACTGTATTGAACATTTCCACGAATGCAGAGCTTTTAGTGGGTCGTTTTTGGTAAGCAGAACTGGCGATGCATTATGAACAGAACATAGTTAAAGTGCCAGAATTCACGCTAATTAGACACCACAAAAAAGTGTGTTAGTTCAGCTAGACAGTCGGAGGGCCATGGTAGTCGAAATCCGCTAAGAAACGTGTAATAACTCACGGGCCAAATGAAGTAGCGCTGAAAATGGATGGCGCTAAGCGTGATACTTATAAGTTACCACTTGTTCCATGAAAGTTAGTAAGCAGGCGTGGAGGTGGCGTAGAAGCTTGGTTGTGAAATCGAGTGGAACCGCCTCTAGTACAGACCTTGGGGGTAGTAGCAAATACTAAAATGGGAATTTTGAGACTAAAGTGGGGAAAGGTTTCATGTCAACAGTAAATGAACATGTAAGTCGATTCCAACCTCCAAGCATGTAGTGCGAATATAGAACACTAGTGTTAATGTAGTGCGATATAGGACACTAATGTTACTACAGTGCGAATATAGGACATTAATGTTACTACAGTGCGAATATAGTGCTGGTCTATAATGGTACTCTATAGTGCGAGTGCTGCCTGCAATGCTATAGTGCATAGTGCCACTATTGTGGAAACACAGTTTTTCTATATCTAATTTTCTCTATACACTTGTTGCTATTATTAGAAGCTATATTAGTATACATGAGTAGATATTTGTGGTGGTGCATGGTTTCAGTGCACTGATGGACATTAGAGTAGATGCACATTAGAGTAGATGCACATTAGAGTAGATGCACATTAGAGTAGAAGTACATAGTGAGGGTATACTTAATGCGCCCGGTATTTCTCAGCCAAATAATTCCAACCTCACTAAAAATAGCAGAACATAGTATAGTGTATAGTATAGTGTATAGTATAGTGTATAGTATAGTGTATAGTATAGTGTATAGTATAGTGTATAGTATAGTGTATAGTATATTAGTACAGCAGTATATTTTGTGATATAGTATAGTACTGTACTGTTACTTTGGTAGCCAGCACATATTAGTATAATGTATAGTATAGTAGACTAGTAGCATAGTATAGTACAGGGTATAGGATAGTGCCAGTTGACAGTAGTGTTCAATGAGTGTAGTGTATAGCAATATAGCATAATGCAAAGAGTATACTGAGTAAAGTGAGTGTAATACAAAGAGTAAGGGCTAAAATTAGTATGCAATATTATAATATTAGAATGCAACATTATGACGGGCGTGGCATATAGTGCCCATACTACACCACTTTAGAGCCACCTTGGGCTCTGTCTTAATTCCGGCTTTAAAGCCACTTTACATCTGCCTTTGCTAAAACCATAATAGGAGAAAAATCTTCCCAATACACTTGTTTATTAATTATGGCTTTTACTGTTTTAGTGAATTTAATTAGCATTTTATCAGCCAATATTGACCTGCACACAAAGTTTCGATTTACGAGCATCCATGGACATAATGCCTTTGAACTCGGGTATTATTGGTGATGTGGATGAGGTCCTAAATACATGCCTGCAGCTGCGGTGTGGCACGTAAGCTATTTATATCTCCATAAATGACAATATGCGGAACAAATACGTACCATCTTTAAGAATTATTTATAGTATAAAGCTATAAAAATGTAGATTAATATTATATTTACGAGAAGTAGGAAACTGAACTGAGTGTATAGAATAGTCTGACATTATAGGTGTTAGATTCAAGATGGGTGGAATGCTACCGCAAAGAGATTGAGCCCATGTGTCCATTTTTTTCGGGAACAGAAGCTACTACGCCCCTTTGGCTTTCCGTTACTAAACCCCTTCGCTGGTCTTCTGCAGAAGTATATTAAGACGACTGATTCCTCTTATCTAAGGAAATTTCAACGAATATAGTAAGGCAATTTATGTGCTTAAAAGAATCTAACAATACGATAATAGTGTACGCCAGAATAGAAGTACAGAATAGAGTATACATAGTAGAGTGGCATGGAGTATGTTAACCTCGGAGAAGGATGTAGATATATTTGGGTACATGGTATGGAGTACATGGTATGGAGTACATGGTATGGAGTACATATTATGGAGTACATATTATGGAGTACATATTATGGAGTACATAGTATGGAGTACATAGTATGGAGTACATAGTGGAGTATAGTGCATGGAATAATAAATATTGTGGACTAGACTATTGAGCTTCAAGATGAATGAATGTAGTGTAGTGTAGTGTAGTATGGTTAATACATTAATTATAATAACTAGGTAAGTATACTCTCCGCCTAGATCCAATAAGTAAACGGAAAGCCTTGCAAAAGAATGTGCTGTTCATATAAAGTACACCTCTTGGTATTCAAGGAATTTCTCTTTCTCGTTCAAACCGTCTTGCGAGCTAATGGTCAACTCACTGTTCCTTCCTCTTCTTTCGCCATTATCTCTCTCCCTATACTTATCTCTCCCTATAATTATCTCTCCCTATAATTATCTCTCCCTATACTTATATCTCCCCATCTACCCATCTGTTTACATTGCAGTATAGTGGGCCTATACTGTACGATCCGAGTAAGACAGTGTCATTGACTGTGGCAGAAACTGAAACAGTGACACTGAGACTGAAACTGAAACAGTGACACTGACATAATGTACACTCGCTAGATTCTCTCCCCAGTCTCCCCCATTTCCCAATTCAACTCTCAATATTCAACAGTATTAATATCCAGAATTTATTCTACCCTAAAATTTGGTTTCACCTTAGAATTTTATAGGCTACATTTAAAATCTATTCTCTCCAATTTACCCTTCCTCTCAAAATCATAGTATGTGATTTCCTGAGTGTGTATTGGTTAAGTATAAGTTTACTTGTTAGAATTATTATACGGTCTGGGGCTTTAGCGTGTATCAATGACTATAAACTTCCAACGGGCTTATTAATGAAAAGGAACTTGCCAGAAACAATAAAATAGGGTGACTGTTTATTCTACGGCTACTATGAGTAGAAACTCGCCGATCAGTAGAGCTCGACTTAACCATCATACACTATGATTATGACAGAAAGACTAAATAGAAAAGAATATAAATCAATTTGGAAATAAATATAAAAGAGCAATTTAGAAAGAAATATAAAAGAGCAATTTGGAAAGAAATTTGCATAAATTAAGGTACAAAAATACATGTCTTAGTTAATTACTGTATGGATGGATGCCATGTCTGTCATTACGGTGCGCTCTACAGTCTGTGTGCACTACTGCGCTCTGCTCTGCATTATACTGACAGAATGACCGTAGGTCTCACCAAGGTAACTGCACCTAACATATAATCCATAATCCCTTTGATCTACACCATAATGTAAAACTATATCGCCATAATTAGTCATGAAAAAAATATATGTATATATCACCATATTTTAGACATGATTAGCACCATATTTTAAATACCATAATACCATATTTTACCATACTAAACACCATAATTTCGTCATATTTCATACTTTAACCCAATTACACCATAATTTCGTCATATTTAACACCATATTTTAAATACTAAAATACCAGAGTTTAGCAGTATTTGGTCATATTGAATATTATTACTGAACACTGGACAGGAACACTGAACACTGGACATGAACACTGGACACTGGACATGAACACTGGACACTGGAGGGAATGTGGACGCGAGCGCGCGTGTGGTTAAAATTTCCCGTGACCACTCTTCACTGTTAGTCTTATCGTCCCACCTCACGCCATGTTGAACACCCGAAACCTCCGTTTGGCTGTGGCTGCGCTTGTGCTCATGACCATTTTTGGTTACTTTGCATTTTCGGCCAACTCGCTCTCGCACCCTTCGGCTGCTAGGGTCAAGGTGCCTGTGTCCAGTGAACATGCCATCCAAGAGGGTGGCTCCAATGCTCCTTTCAGCCCTGGGACTGCCAAGCCGGCCGATGATATTCCGCTGGGAAAACCGGCTCAGGATGAGGAGAAACTCCCTGAAAATGTGGCCAACAAGGTTGGTTATGGAGACAATAAGGAAGAGAAGGCTTCTGGCAAGGATGTTTCTGGGTCTGGTTCTGGGTCTGGGTCTGGAAAAGACGTCTCTGGCTCTGCAAAAGATACCTCTGCAGAGTGCAAGAATACTGATTACGTGGTCATGGTGGATGCTGGCTCCACCGGCTCTCGTGTGCATGTATACCTGTTCGACACGTGCGTGTCGCCTCCAGCTTTGTTGAAGGAGGAGTTCAAGATGTTGAAGCCCGGCTTGTCGTCGTTTGATACCGACACAAAGGGCGCTGCTGCTTCTTTGGACCCGTTGTTGGACTTTGCCGTGTCATTTGTGCCCAAGGAGAAGCAAGGCTGTACTCCCGTGGCCGTCAAGGCTACGGCAGGCTTGAGATTGCTCGGAGCAGAGAAATCCAGTGCCATTTTGAAGGAGGTCCGGACCCACTTGGAGGTCGACTACCCTTTTGCCGTGGTGGACGGAGACGGAGTGTCCATCATGGAAGGAAAGGATGAGGGAGTGTTTGCATGGATCACGGCTAACTACCTTTTGGGTAACATTGGTTCCAAGGAAAAGACTCCTACTGCTGCAGTGTTTGACTTAGGAGGTGGCTCCACGCAAATTGTGTTCGAGCCTGAATTTCCAAACACCGGCAAGATGATCGACGGTGACCACAAGTACCAGTTCTCCTTTGGCGATCGTGACTTTGTCTTGTACCAATACAGTCACTTGGGCTACGGATTGATGCAGGGTAGAAACAAGATCAATGCCTTGGTAGTCAAGAGCACCAACGACAACACTTTGCAAAAATATACGTCCAAGGCCGCCGCGAAGGATGCTACCGCAACAGGCAAAATCCTCAACCCTTGTTTGCCACCAGGAACCGAACTCACCAACGTGCTTGTGGAGGCCGGCGAGCTGGAGTTCTACGTGGTCAACTTCAAGGGCCCTGCCGAAGCATCTGGTGCTCAGTGCAGACAACTTGCCGAAAAGGTGTTGAACATGGACACCGAGTGTACCAGCAAGTCTTGTTCGTTCAACGGAGTGTACCAGCCATCGTTGCAGAAGGCCTTCCATCAGAACTCGGAGATGTACGTGTTCTCGTACTTCTACGACCGTACCAACCCCTTGGGCTTCCCCTCGTCTTTCACCGTGGAGGAGTTGCGGGACTTGACCAAGACCGTGTGTACAGGCCTGTCCTTCTGGAAGAACGTGTTTTTGGGAGATTCGGTTAAGCAGTTGGAGGAGGAACCCAACTGGTGTCTTGATTTGTCGTTCATCACGGCCATGCTCCACACTGGCTACAACATTCCTTTGAACCGGGAATTGAAGACCGCCAAGACCATTGCCAACAACGAGTTGGGTTGGTGTCTTGGAGCCTCGTTGCCTTTGTTGGAGAAGGAGAGTGGGTGGAAGTGCAGAGTCGCAGAGACCCCCAGGAACTAGTCGGAGACCCCAAGAACTAGTCGGAGACCCCAAGAACTAGTCGGAGACCCCAAGAACTAGTCGGAGACCCCAAGAACTAGTCATAAATTAAATAAATCATCAAGTAGTATGTACCTGAAAATTACATGAATATTCGGCCATCTACCACACACCATACCATACACCATAACCTTAACTATAAAAAACCCCTAATAATCATTTGAACCATTTCATCAAAAACAAGGTATAGAATCCTATTTTAGTAGGGACCCAGGAATTTGGTCAGGCCGGTCACGTGCGCACTGCCAAATATTGTAGTTGTGCCGAACACTCCAGACGTGCTCCACCAACCCCAACAATTGTAGCACTATAAGCCATCTTGCACCCCAAGCAGTGCAGAAGCAAGCTAGAACCAGAACGAGTCGATTTGGGATAGATACGTTCCTGCATATAGAGAACGACCAACTCCAGGCACTAGAAACCCATTCCGCTCGCCATTCCCCAACTGGGCCATTCCACTCACCACTGCCAAGCAATTGGACCAATCCCCAATTGGACCAGCCAATTCCACCACGTATCGGAATACAGAAAATAGAAGGGTCCAGCCATTTTAGAAATTATACAGGATCAGAAGAAAATTCACAGGATCAGAAGAAAATTCACAGGATCAGAAGAAAATTCACAGGATCAGAAGAAAATTCACGGAATTAGAATAAAATCTACAGGATTAAAAGTTAATTGGCTTTAGAATTTCCAGAACTTCAGAACTGCGGAACTTTAGAACTCCAGAACTTCAGAACTCCAGAACTTTAGAACTCTAGATGTCGAGTGCACAGAGGATTCCCATGCTGGCACCTCATTCCAGCAGCCCCGTGTCTCGGAACCGGTCCACACTGAAACACAAAGATATGGCCAAATCAAAGGACCACGGCCGGCCGAAAGAGGGTAATCCGGCCCCCACTAAAATGTTGAAGCAGCTTAACAAAGACGAGTTGAAACAGGTCAAGTCGCATACGGAGTTGGCCCAGACAGCCAATGGAGTCCGTATGCTCACCAAGAACTTGGGCAAGGCCAATATCCAGCTCCATGCCAAGGCGGTGATGATCGTGACCAAGGCCCGCGATAACTCTCTAGTGTACTTGACTCGGGAGGTGGTGGAGTTCTTGCTCAATAGACAGGATGATATCTTGGTATTTGTTGACTATAAGTTACGCACACTGAGCCGGTTCGATGTGGCCAAGATCACCCAGACGTACCCAAAGGCCAATACGCTTCTTAAGTTCTGGACCAAGGGCATGATCCGCCAGAACCCGGAGATGTTTGACCTATGTATCACTTTGGGGGGAGACGGTACGGTGTTGCACGTGCTGAACTTGTTCCAGAGCATTGTGCCGCCGGTGATTTCGTTTGCCTTGGGATCGCTAGGCTTCTTGACCAATTTCCGCTTCGACCAGTTCCGAAAACGCCTCACTTCCGTGCTTGACTCGGGCGTCCGGGCTTATATGCGCATGAGATTCACTTGTAGGGTCTACAATGCTGAACATAAGCTTTTACGCGAGCAGCAGGTGTTGAATGAGTTGGTGGTGGACCGTGGGCCCAGTCCGTACGTCACCAACTTGGAGTTGTATGGAGATGGCTCGCTACTAACTGTGGCCCAGGCTGATGGCTTGATTATAGCCACGCCCACGGGCTCCACGGCCTACTCCCTCTCGGCTGGAGGCTCTTTGGTGCATCCGCAGGTGAGTGCCATCAGCGTCACGCCCATTTGTCCGCATACGCTATCTTTCCGGCCCATTCTCTTGCCGGACGGCATGACGTTGAAGGTGAAGGTACCGTCTTCGAGCAGAGCAAACGCGTGGGCCTCTTTTGATGGAAAAGCCCGTCAATTGATTGATAAGGGTTTCTACGTGACCGTGCAGGCCAGCCCATTTCCCTTCCCTACAGTGCGGTCCAGCAAAACAGAGTACATCGACTCGGTCAGCCGCAACTTGAACTGGAATGCTCGTGAGCAGCAGAAACCTTTTTCCCAGTACTTGACCGGGCACAACAAGTCTGCGTTTGAAAAGAAACACAATATTTGTGATCTCGACGATGACATGGCCGGGTTGGAGCTTGATGGCAGTATATCCGGGTCGGGGCTCGACGACGATTTCGATATCGACTACAGTGACGAAGAAGAGGAGACTTCTCCCAAGGATGAGCTTGATGCCGTGCCGTTTGACCGGGCAGAGGTGCGCAGCTCTATTCCGTTCTACACTGCTCCGGATTCCCAGAGCATAACTCCCTCCAGTTCGTTCATCGATAACCGAACGTGCTTTGCACACCCCAATGCAACGGTAACGTTGAATGAGGACTCAGTGAGTAATTCTGATGTTAATGACCGCGTGGATAAAGGTGTTTTTAATTTTGACTAGTCCATTTGACTGGTTGATTTGACTGAGTGGAGTATAAAACGGATTTGACATTGAATGAGTCCTATTAGAATACTGTCTATGCTTGGGGGCTTACAATGTTTAACTGGTCAAATGGAGTGGCTAGTACAGCGAGGCTTCTACTTAGAGATGATGATACCCTAAGGTATTGATACCTGAGATCATCAATAATAAAGAAACAAATGGTGAGAATCGGAAGATTCGTTATTTGGCTCGTTCGGTGTTGCAGTCTGTGCCTATCCTCAAAATGCCATAACCGTCATATAGATGAACACCCCTGAAGACATCTTGGGGGTACTACAAGCTCAAATGGACGAGTTGGAAGTGGAAGACTTATACGCGGCCATAAACGGAGTGTTAACGGGAAACCGATTCGTCACTATATCGAACGACTCCTCAACATCGAAAATAACAATCAAACTGGGAATGTGAAGCAGTGCTCAGAAGTGTGAAACATCTCCCAAGCTACACCAACATTTCTTGAGTGTCCCATTGGTGACGATCCACTCGGCACGCCCACGGTTTGACGCCCTTCGGGACACCTTGAGGAAAATCAAGGTGGCATGTGGAGATAACACTTCCCAAGAAAGAAGAAAAATAAACCTCAATGATCTGCGGAACCGGAACAACAATCGTGATAACAACCGGTCAAACCCACGGACGAACGGATATCAAGGGAAAAGGATCTTCGCGCCATAGGACGGAAAGAGGCAGATGCCATGTCTAATATGTGATTTTTTTTTATACGAATGACATTCACAATCAGGCAGAGAAGGAATCACGATTTACGGAGATTTCCCCGCATACTCGCCTTATAACCTAGCAGGCCGAATGGGAGAATTAGCTAGGGTATTTGTAAACCCAGATATTTTTTTTTATTTATGTTTCTTTTTTGGTTTTTAGAAAATGTCAATACACTTGTCTGAATGAGTACGCTGGCTTCACAAACAGGCTCCACTTACCGCCTGGAACTTTTGCCACCCATGCGTCACCCATCTGGCAACTACGATGTGGCCACAAGATTGTAGAGCTTTCACAGCACCCTTTATTGTGCATCGTTACACATCTTGAAACCACCCGAGATACTGTTACGCACCTTCGGTCCTTTGCGTTACCGGACCATACTTGCCAGCCATTACAACGCTCGTTCCGATAAAAAAAGTATTTCTGATTTGCTAACCGTTTTGGTCTTGTGCTTACTAATTCCGTGACTCCCTCCTTGATTTCCTCAGGCTCCAAATCTTCAATCTCGCCCATGGCCATAGGCGGTGTTGTCAAGACAACGTAGTCTGGCCCAAGTATCAGCTCCTCTCTGTCCGTCCACGCTGGATGTTGCGGGTTGCTCCTGTTCTCATATAACACAGGGTGTTTTGATTCCGGATCCACACATTCCATGAACTTTTTTAACAGATCTTCATCGATAGACTCTTTTCGGTATTGGTACACTGCCCAGTATCCTTCGCTCGTTGCGGAAATCGAGTAGTTTAGGTTAAGTGTTTCATTGCACTCTTTTACAACCTGCTGCAACTTGTTGAACTCAGTTTGGTTTCCAAATTGAATGAATTGTGCACCTGCTCTGCCAGTGAACACTAGCAATAGAATCTTTGATAATCTCATCATGGGTAGGTGACACGGACGAGATTCACAGACAGTTAAATAGCTGCCCGGGACAATTTTTGCAATAACCACCAGGTATGGTATAGACATCCCCCTGTGGAGTGGCCTTAAACTCAACGGCCAGATAAATAAGGAAAAAATTAGCGAGGGCGCTTGAAAAACATAGTATGCTTTAAGCATAAGCAACGGAGCTTGACTGAATCCGACGCCATTGAGTTAGCAAGCAAACGTCCACACGAACCCTAACACAAGTAATACGATATCATTGCCGACTGCCAAGGAGTTCTCTCAAGTAAGAGTTCTCTCAAGTACATCGAGGTGGTTTCAGTATCGTCCATAGTAGCAGTACCAAGTGCATTCAAATTAAGCTTTTTCTCTCTCTCTTTTGGTTCTCTGCAGGAGAAGGCGCCCATTGAAAGTTTATCAACTTCTCCAACAATAAGTGGGACATGCCAGTCAATTCGGCAAATTTGGAAAATAAGCTATTGGTATATTTGGTGTTTGGTGAGCTCATTGGATGCACCATTGATGTCCTGTGGGCAAATTACGATCCACGCTTCGCAATGACAATTCCGGAGTGGAATGTATAACGAAAACGTGCCGCCCGAAGTCCGTCAAAAACTCGTGGATCCTGCAAATCACTCCACGGGATATAATATTCCTGTGTGTGAATCTCATTTATGGCATGTGCTTTTGGAAGTGTGCTTTGACAAGAGTCACAATCTGATAGCAAGGACCCTTTAGCCTTTATTTGGTTGCAAAATGTGTCTATATGAAGTCAACACTGGTGCTGGTATTCCAACATGGTCAGGGTACGCAATGCCTAAACTGTTCACTCTGATAAAACACATTGGATTTTTTTCCAAGTTGTTACGCCCCTTCTTTCCTGATTGGTACATTAATTATTGTGGTGAGATTTTAAATTAACTAGTTTTCTCACTCTTCGGACAATGATCGCGGAAATTACCTCGTGCAGAGCGCAAGGGTAAAATAGAAAGGATAAAAGCACAGGCTGAAAAATCGATAAAGCCACTTCTGATTTAGGAAATAGGACTGTGTGTTTAGACTAAATGACTAATATATTTGGGTTTTTTTTTTTTTTTACCCTTTTTTATGTTTTCACAAGCTACAGGACCCCAAAGTTCTGGATTGCTTTTTACCGGTCATGAGCCCTGCGAATGACTACAACTGCGAATTACGAAGCGGATTTGGACCACTGACCATATGAGGTAAATTATCCACCCACAATAATACAGAGAACCGCATTGGTCTGTATTGGGAAATCCGGATAAATTAGTATAGTCCATTATAGTCCAGTATAGTCTAGAATAGTAGAGTATAGTATAGTCCAGTATAGTCTAGTCTAGTCTAGTATAGTCTAGTATAGTATAGTATAGTATATGTTAGATTCTGGTTACGTCCAGTACTCTGTTTTGTATGTTTATTCGCCGATGGATCCCCAATAGGTGGGGATCCAAGTAC